>OY744525.1:118296794-118546794 GCA_963556195.1 Sepiola atlantica | reverse complement strand
GTTTATTTTTGTCCTTGAAACGGATAATTTCTAATTTTTCGTTTAAGCATAGATGGCATGGTGTATTGAGTGACATGCCGGTACTAGATTTTTTTAGGATTTACCATTTAATTATAAGAGTTTCATTTTTTATTTTAAGTTTATGATAATATAGTGATAGTCCGGTTTGGCCAGGGTGGCTAGGGTTGTTAAAAGAGAGGTTGTCATTATAGAATCGTTCTTTGAAATTATTTCCTGCTATTCCAATATAAAATTTAGTTTGGGATGGGTTTTGAGTTGAAGAGATAGATGCCTCATAAACTACTTGGGTTGACAAGCATTTTTGGTTTAGTGGGCAGTTAGGTTTATTTATGCAGTTACAAGTTCTACTAGGGTTAGGGGGTGTTAATGTACTTAATATTTTATTATTATGTTTTTTAATGATTTTTTCAAGGTTATCTCCACAGCTGTAACTCAGTTTAAGCGTATTTTTATTAAAAATTTTGTGGAGGACATTGCTATTGTTGAAATGAGTGTTAATTAGATTAAGGAATTTTTTTCCTAATTTAGTCTTAATCATATTATTAAAAGAAGGTGTAAACCAGATGATTTTTCTATTTCTATTTTTATTAGTACTAGGGTTATTTAGTGTAGGTGGGATATATTCTATTTGGGTGTTTTTATAACCACTTTCCTTTAGCGCTTTATTATAGAGGTTTTTATGTTGGTTAAAAATGTTCATATGTGAAGAATTGTTACTAATCCTACGACTAATAGATTTAGGGATGTGTTTAGTTATAGATTTAGGGTGGTTAGATAAAGGGTGGACATAAAGAGGGTAAGAGTTATCTTTGGCATAGGGTTCAAAAGTTACTTCTAATGTCAAACAAGTAAACTTCCTGGATGTAACTTTTAATCTCACTAAGCAAACCTTAGTCTCAGTTCTGTGGTAATGATATCATCATCCCAGGAATTACTTTTTTTCATTTTGCGGATGTACTAGGAAAAACGAAGTGTTCACAACGAAGTGTTCACAACGAAGTGTTCACAACGAAGTGTTCACAACGAAGTGGAAATTGAAGCATCACTGCATTAAAGAATATTATCCGATTTCCTCATTAGTAATTTGTATATAAAAATGATATTCCATAGATTTTTTACGTTTCAATCTTGTTTAATATATGCAGAAAATCAAATTACCGTCTTTATTATGAAACCACATAAAATCTACTTTGTTTGCAGCATGTTTTCCCAGGGAACGACACCTGTAAATAAGTACTTTAATACTTTGAAAAAGGAACAAGTCAGTGGGGTGGGGTAAAACAGAGAGAGATCGATAATCACTGTTTAATTCTATCTTATCAGCAACCATAACCGTAACTGCTCACATTTCCAAGGAACTGACAATTTTTTTCATTCACTATTTCCTGAGCAATCTGACACCAAATCCGTTTCTAATAATTCCTACATGCCTTGTAAGTCTAACCTCGAGAACTTTCATTTTCTGTTATTTATAACTAACCAATTTATATACTAGCAGATCTTCTCACACAATATTTAACAGATTAACGACAGATAAATTATTATTATGAAAAAATAATAAGATGAGACATGAGTTATTTTACACTGAGGTGTAATATTATGAATTGATAGAATGTTTATTTACATATTCTTTTCTTTTCTTGCAGATTCTAATTATAAAAAATAACATGGAAACAGATACAATACTAAAACCATATTCATGTACAGTTTGTGGGTATGCATCTGATAAAATATGCAGTTTGAAAAATCACATGAGAACACACACAGGAGAAAGGCCATACACTTGTAAAATTTGTGGTGCATCATTTTCACAGAATTCTCATTTGAAACCTCATATGAGAATACATACAGGAGAGAAACCATATTCTTGTAATGTTTGTGGATCTGCATTTTCAATGAATTCCAGTTTGAAAATGCATATGAGAATACACACTAACGAGAAAAGAGAGAAACCATATCCGTGTAAACTTTGTGCAACTAGTTTTTATGACAATTCCCATTTGAAAACTCATATGAGAATACACACAGGTGAGAAACCATATGTTTGTAAAGTTTGTGGATCTGCTTTTTCACTGAATTCAACTTTGAAAACTCATATGCGAATACACACGGGAGAGAAACCATATCCTTGTAAAGTTTGTGGTTCGGCATTTGCACAGAATTCTAATTTACAAACTCATTTAAAAATACACACACAGGAAAAACCATATTCTTGTGATGTTTGTGGGTCATATTTTTCTATGAATTCCAGTCTAAAAAGTCATATGCGAATACATACCGGGGAAAAACCGTATACTTGTGAATTTTGTAGTTCTACATTTTCACAGAGTGGTCATCTAAGAAATCACATGAAAACGCACACAGGTGAGAAACCATATTCTTGTACAGTGTGTGGATCTGCATTTTCACAGAATTCCGTTTTTAAAATCCATATGAGAATACACACAGGAGAAAGGCCATTTTCTTGTAAGGTTTGTGAAGCTACTTTTTCTTCAAATACTAATTTAAAAACACATATGAGAGTACATACGGGAGAGAAACCGTATCTTTGTACAGTTTGCGAATCAGCATTCTCTCAGCAATCCATGTTGAAAATTCATATGCGAAAACACACGGGGGAAAAACCATATTCATGCCAGGTTTGTGGAACAAAGTTTTCTGATAGATCTGCATTAAGAACTCATATGAGAATACACACAGGAGAGAAACCATATTCCTGTGAAGTTTGTGGATCTAGGTTTTCTGTGAGTTCTGGGTTGAAAACTCATATGAGAGTCCACACGGGAGAGAAACCGTTTACTTGCAAGATTTGTGGATCTGCATTCTCTGTGAGCTCTACTTTGAAAATGCATATGAGAATACACACAGGAGAAAGACCATATTCCTGTGGTGTATGCGGATCTACTTTTTATGACAATTCCCATTTGAAAGCTCATCTAAGAATACATACAGGGGAAAAGCCATATTCGTGTACAGTTTGTGATTCTGCATTTACACAGAACTCGAACTTGCAAACTCATATGAAAATACATTCACGGGAAAAGTACTAATCTTATGAAGGTTGTGGATAAAATTTTTATTCAAATTTTTTCTTTAAAAGACAAAATACAAATACATACAGTAGCGTAATCATATACTTGTGAAGTGAGTGGTTCTTCATTTTGCACTGAGTTATGTGAAAACTTATGTAAACGCACACATCCGAGAAATGAATTTCGATATTATAATGTCATCTGAGTATACTACTAGAGAGAGTTTGAATGCCTATCGAGTGCGTTTGGTTTATCAGGACGATCTGAGATAAAGATATTACATATTAGACGTAAACCCTGACCAAATAAAATCCCTTCGGCATAATAATTCACTGGCAAATATGAGCAAGTGATGTTACCTAAAGTAACGGTACAAATCTAGATGCTCAATCATACTTGATTAATTTTTGTCCTGTAATCAACAAAAAACAACAATAAAGATCAACTATTACATAGGTCGTCAATTCGAGAGAAGGCAAGTAATATTCATAACTACTTTACTAACTATACACTAACTTATAACAAAAAATGGTGGCCTTCCTACTAGTGACGTTACCAACAAACACCACAATAAAATAGACTATAATATAGTTAATTGATCCATTAACGAGAGGGAAATTATTGTTCTTCACTGCTTTACTTAATCAACGTTTTATAAGATAATAATAAACATTAGGATATCTATGTATAGCTTAAAGAAATAAAGTGTTAACCCCAGAAAATGGCATCTTGATTTCTGAGAACTTACTGAAATAAAATGAAATATAAATAGAGAAGCATATACTTGTGCAGTGTGTCATTCTGCATTTTCACTGAAAACCCACGTGTAAATGCACATATAGGAGAAACTAAATTCAAAATTAAAAACAATATGAGAATACACAGAGGAGAACAATCATTTCTTGCAACTTTGGTGGATCTTTATTCTACAAATTCTACAAGTTATAAATTATTATATTTTGTGGATCAGCATTCCATTTTGAATATGAAAATACACAGAGAAAAAATTATTGACATTTTCTACTACCTTACTCAAGCCTTGTATAATAGCAAAGATCCTTAAAGATCACTCGGATATAAAGTAATCAAGTGTTGGCTTCAATGAGGGGCACTTGATATCTGAGAACGAACTTAACAAACATAAAAAAGAAATTTCCTTCTTTCTATGTGTGCCTAGCATCAGAATTTCCATAAACAGAATTTTTTTCTAAGAACTTCCTATCTCTGCAACACATTACCATGGGACTGCTTTCCTGCAGACTACAACATGGTCCTCTTCAAATTCAATGTAAACAAATACTTGTCATAAACCGTCCCCATGAATAATCAAACTTTGTTTATGTCATTAATCATTTTCAATCCTCTCAATCATTGAATCAACAATTTGGCTAGGAGCAAAGTGTAGTATCTGTTTTGATATTCCATGTCATCATTTATGACCCTGGTGAGTGAAAGGGAAACTATGCAGCAATTTTGATTTTTGTCACAATCCAAAGTATCCCTTTGTGAGGAACTTGAT
The DNA here is from genome assembly GCA_963556195.1 of Sepiola atlantica. Taxonomy (NCBI): domain Eukaryota; kingdom Metazoa; phylum Mollusca; class Cephalopoda; order Sepiida; family Sepiolidae; genus Sepiola; species Sepiola atlantica. Next base: position 118,542,222 of record OY744525.1, on the reverse strand, counting down.
TTTTCCCACATCAAAAACGGACCTTTAGTAAAACAGTGCCCTTGCGGGGAGGCAAGTAAATAGGTAAAGCCATCATTCTCATTTATCCTTATCCTTGAGTGCCTTCTGTCCTTTATATATGGTAAATCTTTAGTAAAAAAATTCCTGAATTTTTTTAAAGTAACTGATCATAGGGAAAACCTGGACAACAAGATTTGACCCAAATAAAATGTTTACTTGACACCGTTTTTCATTTCTGGTTATTTTGTAAACAAAACATGCTAAAAAAACAAAGGGATATGTGAGTCCGAATGCAAAATGCGACAAATCCATATAGTTTAAATTCTAACCTTAAAAAATAAAAGAACGAATATATTAAATCTAAACTTTAACTCAAAGCTTATTATAATTGAAAGCAAAAAACACTTAGGCCGGTATCACATTATGTTAAACATGATTTGGGAGTATCGTCGAGAGATAGGTTTATAATTTTGAAAATGGCGTTTATCGTGTTTTGCATTTGAACACTTAAATTGTATTTACATATTTTGATGTTTTACTTAATGGTACATGAAATAATGACGAGAAACATGTATAAAAATATAATGGTATATCTTTATTGTTCAGATGGGGTTAACGAGTGGGTGAGAAAGAGTCAGAAAAAGCATAAGAATTGATGGAGGTTAATCTCTACAACTCTCTAGACGCTGTTCGATCTTAATTTGGGATAGTTTATATAATATTTTTAAACACCCATGCATCCACATGTGAACACCCATTATTGGATTTCATCTTCATGGTGAATATAGTCCCGCCCCCTTTTGGATATAACTTCCAACAGTGTTATAGTTTATTTAGTGAGAGGTGTATTTTGTCTTCAAATAACCTGTATCTCTGCATCAAGTCAACAAATATTTATTTTCCGGACAGCTATGTGTCCATGTCAATCAACCAGGTTTTGTTTGTTCGAGCCAGGTGCGTGTCTGTGTCACGTAGGTTTTAGTCATGCTGTCAAATCCTATTTCTGGTACAACAGAACCGATATTTAACCTATTTACAATAATTATTTTTATAATTATTAAAAAACTAAAATTTTGAACAATTTTTATTGACAACTAAAAGAACGTTGTTATGATGAATTAAAACTTCATTTTAAAGAAATATTAACTTTTTAGATGACAGTTTTTTTGTAGAGATTGTGGCACTAAAAGTTATTCAAATAAAAAGGATGTTTTGTATTTTACAAACAAAATTCAAAAGGCAAACAAAGCTTTTTCCTCAATTAAATTACACTTTAGAAATTATTGGCCATACAGCATTGATGAAAATTTATCTTAAAAAATTATTAGCATCAATGAAAACTAATCAACCTTCCATTTTACAAAATTTGTTTTTAAAGTTCAACCAACTTCTGAACTGACTTATCTCTGGCCAAGTCTTTATTTATCCCTCTTTCTCTCAAGTTCATTCTTATCACTTTACCCATGTTTCCTAGACCTTCCTCGGTGAATGTAACCTGCTACCTAAACTGTTCTTAATCTACTAACTCAAGAAATCTCATCTATTATTTTAACGTGGCCATACTATCAAAGTCTCCAGATTGAATATTCCTATTCATTCTAAGGTTTGTAGATGTGGAGCAATTGAGGTAGCAGGTTAATTCACTATTTTCGACCTTTGGTATTGCAGATATGATACTCTGATCGGAATGAGAAAATATCTGCGGGAAAAGGGGATTCCAACATCAAAAACAAGTAGATATAATTTAGTAGAGAAGCTAAATGGCCCTCTATGGAAAGCTGTTGAAGTAACTATACATTCTCGTAACATGACATTCTCCCAACGGAAAAATTTTCTACCCATTTCACTCCACTCGATCAAATCACTATTCTGCACATCTACTAATGCATCTCCCCATGACAGACTATTAAAATATAGCCGGTAATCCATTTCTGGGTCCTCTATTCTATCTTTGGCAAAGCCAGGACCTGTATGTATCAGAAACCATGCTAAATCAAGTTAGCAGGACCAGTCTGTAATTCTTGCTATTCTTGTAGACAAAAATCCTCAATATGCTCATGTGCGTCTCCCTCCAGATGTCAAAACAAAAGTCAACATGCAAAATATAGCGCCCTTATCTACAATTGAGAATGGCACTTGTACTACAAACCCTGGCAACTTATTGACCACATAAAACCACAAAATCTCTCGATAAAAGTGAGAGAACCTTTGTTTCTGGGTCTGAAGGAACTGACATACCCAGTTGAATTGATGCAGAAAGTGAGGCCCCCACCAAATCCGTGCAGAGACCTTCCAGAATCCGGAGGTTCCTTAAAAATACAGTGATTTTGTAACTAAATAGAGACCCATCATTCTTGGTAGTACATGAACAAAAGAAAATCTGTAAAATAAAATAACCCTTATTTCTCACTGTTCTGTAAGGGAAAAATGTTATAAATTATGAAAGTCTTACTCTATTAGGTACAGCAATTAACAAAGGACACTTAATTATCTCCCCTTTCCCGTGAAGTGAAGAATCAGAAATGCCGCCATAATTAACTTGATTTCATGTGTGTAATTTTTTGTTAGTAAAATCTTTCTCAGTCTTTATCTTTTTACAACACTCCCCAAAAATTATTTTTAAAAACATTCCAATAAATTATTATTCGCCAATAATTTTGTGTTTAAAAAAACTTTTCTTTAATATTTTTTCTTTTCAAAACATTCGTTACGGTCTTCAAACCTAACCCTTACTGGCAGCCACTCGGACTTTGAGTTAGTGTTAAAAACATTTTGTTAATTGCACTAAAACGCTAGAAGGCCCAGAAACGGAAGATTATTTGCATTAAATTTATATACAACACTGATGTCTCACTCTAAATTCTAAAGTAATTGCTATTTTTGTTGTTTTCTCTTTTCAATATATCTTTCAGGGTGTTCTCACATAACATGAACAAAATTGCACCAGTCAAGAAAGTTCAAAAGTACCATCAGGAGTACTTCTGTTTTTCTTTTCTTTATATAGAAGGACTTGGAGTACTGTACAGATATTGTTCAACTACTACACAAGCTTGTCACAGTACACACTAAACAGATTGATAGGTTCTTCCTATTGCCCGGCATTGTACTTCTTTGTCTATTAGCCAGAGGCAAAGGCACCATTACAGGGACACTTCAAAGACACCCAGTCTTTTGCCTTGTTTCCTGACAAAGACAATGAACACCATCCCACCATCTCTTTTTCCATATCTGGGCAAATTGAAGACACTTCTTGTTACTTAGTTTCACATGACTCTTTTTCTAACAGGTTCAAGGTACAGATTTAACCGTTTGTCTATCTGCTCTTTCCGACTGGTATTACAGGATCCCTAACTCTTCCGTAGCGCTAAGAGCAACTGCTCTATCAATATTGTATAATATCAGGATAATTGTTGTGCCATGTCATGCATGGAAAGGGACCCTGCACTTATCTCGTGTGGGCTTTTTCAAGAAATAGATTAAGACTTGGCTAATAGTCTACATGTGTAAACTTTGCTTTCTGACATTAACAAGCACCTACGTTGTCGAACCCAATCTTTCTAAAAGAATATTAATGATAACTATGAATATGAACATAATCAAAGTAGCCCCTTACGTTGTAGGCATTCGTCTGTCTTAGAAGACAATGATGTTCTGCGCCTCAGATTAGTCTGTTGCCGAATTGCAGCGTCTGCTTTCACTGTGTAAGCATATCCTGGATCAACAGGCTCTGTTTCAATTACCACAGATGTAGGTGGTGTTTTGTTATGAGAGCTCTGTTGCAGCCCTCTGCCGTCTGTGCTCGCTTCTCTCCATCCACTGTTGGTTTCTCCTCTACTCACTCCTCTTTGAGCATGCCTTTACAGCTCTTCTTCAGTGGCTGCAGTATTCAGCCATGGATCTCAGCTTGTTGAGTCATTGCCGTCTGCCTTTATGTCTCGCTTGCAGAATCCTCGTAGCATAGGACAGGTTCTCCTGCTGTTTTGGAGCCGGTTGCGAGCTCGCAATAAAGAATATGTTTTGTGTAAACAGAGTAAACATGCTTAGGATGTCTGCCTTATTAAGGACTGTCTTGTTTTGGATGTGGCCCTGCCAGATGATTTCTCGGATACTCGTGAGGTTTCGCAAGTGGAATGTGTTGAGTTTGTTATCTTGGCGTGAGTCGATTCACTGCCATATAAGTGGCAATATCCCTTGTTTGGGGTGAATAAAAGTGTTTTAAAATTTTTAAAAAGCTTCAAAACTGGAGGCAACAAGTTTGCCTCTGTACATTTTGCAGTGGTGGAAGTTTACTCTTTGAGGTACAAAATAAAATGCCTCAAATCGTTTTATTGTATATGGTCAAGTGTAGACGGCTGGTTAATTAATAAATGCATACGTATATTTTTGAGCCAATCAAAAGCGTGCTTATGAAGATATAAAGTTATTATTTGGGATCGACTTCAGAGATTCTCAAGCCTATATAAAAGCGAAAATGTAATCGATCTTTAGTTGAGTGGAGAGAATCTTAGTCACGGCTGGGGGGTTTTCTGTGAATATTTTTTATAGCACTTAATTGTCAACAAAACCTTTTCTCACTACCTCAGCTAATTGTCTCTAGACAAGAATTCTATCAAGAATTGTCTCTAGAAAGAATTCTATCATCTACCTTGTATTTAAGTTCGTTTGTATATTCACACCTCATTGAACATTCGACCACGTGTATTTCCATCCTTTGTGCGACTACTCAAAACGAATCCTGGCGTCTTTTGTATTTAGCAAAGCCTCAATTGCCTTTCAGACGCTCCCTAAATCCTTGTTTTTTCAAAGACACTTATCCTCAGAATAAGTATTATTTACGTTGTAAGCTGTTTTGATATATATAAAATACTCTTTTGTGTACATGTGCTTTCCTTAACCTTTGTTTCTGTGTATATTATGTATAATATTTCTCCCACCCGCTCTCTTTCTCACACACACCCTCCTTCTGTGAGGTAGTTGGGTCACACGATGACTAATCAGCTTCCAGGGTGCATTAATTCAAAACGTAACTTTGAATGACAACTTTCAGCTCATTTTGTAAGTGCAGACAGCAGTCAAATAGATGCCAGGCACCTATAAAGGAAGACGCCATTTCTCCTGCCTTTGTCTACTAGAGAGCCAAGTCACCGTGCTTTCCACCAAGCCCGACAACTTTTCTGGGACTTGGTTGCGAATTACAGGCTTAAAAAATAATAATAATTTAAAAACAGCTTACCTTTATCTGATTGGCAACCACCCTCGGACTTAGACTGACGGTTCCACTAACCCCCTTTAATATATTTTTCTTTACTATCTTTTAAGCATGAAAAAGCCCCGACAAATAAAATAATCGTCTAAAAAAAGGTAGAATCTCATTTTCGTTTCATTTTTTTAAGATTGGCGAACAAAATTTGGGTGGGGAGGATATGTTGAAATGACTCACTGTAGTCAGTACTTGTTATTAACACATTCGAATTCACTGTAAGTAAATGATGAGTTAGAGTTGTCTGCCCTTTTCTTTGCTCAGTTGTTATCTAGTAGTAAAATAAATGCGTGTCGTGCGTGGAAGCTTACAAAAATGTGTTTGTCTTATTAACTGGAATTCGTCCTGCTATGAAGAATATAAGAATGTTGTCGAGAACAAAAGGTACATCTCACATTCGTGTGAAGTTGGCTTCATATATGTTGTCATATGTTGAAGAAGTCAAGTCGAGGTTGGGTTAAGATAACAAGTGTATTAACATAAAAGGTACAAAGGTAAGGAAACTGACTGGCACTCGGCTAGACAGTTACAATACTGTCTTTTTTCTCCCTGGTGATTGTCTACTCGCACTATTTATAGTGAGAACCGGTGTAGTTTCCCTTCTGTTAGAACGGCCGGTGTAACAATATAGATAATAATTGTTCGCAAAGGTTATGGGCCCAGATGAACGCACGATATTATAATAACGCCACGCTGACATTGTTTTTCGGTCATCTTGAGATGCTCGTTCATGGAAAAAGTTTTGTGTCGTTTTATATCTGGAGCATTACGATGGAATCTAAACTTGTTAATCTTGTACCGTTGAATGGGACAAATTACGCCACTTGGAAATTAAAATGCAAAATGGCATTTGTAATGTCCTTAACAAATAAAGGGAGATTACCGCAGGTGTCACAGGAGTTACGGCCCCTGGGGACATCCGGTTTTCGCTAGTCTGATATTCACCGAGCACCATCTTTGTTCGTTCGTTTCTCTCTCTCGTTAATCCCCATCCATCTTACAACCTTGCCATGGTAATAACCGATATCTAGCAGGTATCGGTTACTTACTACTTGGACCATCACATTGGCGACGAGGACAGCTATTTACAAAAAAATAGACACAAGAAAACACAAGAGAAAAAAACAAAACAACAACAAACAGTCCCACGTGTTGCAAAACAAACATGGCCGCTTTACCTCACTACCCGGAATTCGACTGTGAGTCAGAAGCCAAAGCAGCAAGATGGACGAAATACATTGGCAGATTGAGAAACTATTTTATCGCCCACGACATAGAGAGTGATAAAAGACAAAAAGCAATTTTGCTAACGTTTGTTGGTGAGGCGATGAACGACCTCATTGACGAATTGCCAGCCGAACAGACCACACCAGTAGAAAACGAAACTCACTTCGACAAACTCGCCTCGGCCGTACAGGCTCATTTCAACCCTCAAAATAACACGGAATACAACCGGTTTGCATTCCGTAACATCAAACAAACCACGCCGAATGTAGAGGATTTCTACCGAAAATTGAAAGAAGCAGCAGCTACGTGTCACTTTGCAGACGCAAACGCTGAGATAAAGTCTCAACTAATAACAGGCTGTTCATCAGATAAGGTCCGGCAAAAGGGCTTAATATACTCTAACATGCCACTACACGACCTGATAAATTATGCCAGGACGACGGAAACAATAACAGCACACCTACAACAAATGCGTTTAGAGGACGCGACAATACGGACGACTACTGCAGTAGTAAACAAAGTCGCGTACGAGCGACAGACACGTGACAGCCCCCGGCAAATTCAGTGCAGGAATTGCAACGGAAAATACCCACATGAACGAGGACCAACGTCTTGCCCAGCATTCCAGAGCCAATGCACTTATTGCCGGAGATGGGGGCACTTCACCTCTGTCTGTTTTAGTAAAATGAACAACGAGAACAGACAACGTGGAGCAAATCGCCCTCCACGCCCAGAAGCCCAAACCAGTCACCGACCGGTGAACTGCATCGAGGACAACCAGCAAGACTCAACCAGCGGCAGTGACACAGAATATGTGTTTCATACAGGTAAGATGAAAAACCTTCCCTGTTTTGATGTATCTTTTGGCAGTAGCCACCAAATATTCAATGTGTTAGCTGACTCAGGAGCCACTATTAACATTTTGTCTGAGGCAGATTTCAAGTGTTTAAAACCGACACCCTGTCTCCGACCGACAAAAACTGTGATATCTGGATTTGGTGTCAAGCAAACTACTCCAGTTCTAGGTCAATTTAGGACTCTCCTAGAGTTTGGGGGCACCTCCTGCCAAGCTGATATACATGTAATAAAAAGCCCAGAAAAACCTATCATCGGCTGGGAAACATGTGAAAAGCTTAAACTTTTATCAGCAAAAAAGCTCCCAGTTAACCACATCAGTAACTCCGACACACAAATCCCGCAGACAACTCTTAAGCTTCTGGAGGACTATGCAGACCTATTCAATGGCTTAGGTAAACTTAAAGAAAAAAAAGTCCATTTGCACATAAATGAAAATATACCACCCATCGCTCAGAGATACCGCAGAGCCCCCTTTCATGTAAGGAAGGACATAGAAGAGCTAATACAGAAAGACGAGGAACTGGGGGTGATTGAAAAAGCAGAAGGACCGACCCCGTGGGTATCACCTATTGTGGTGGTACCTAAGAAAGACCAAAGCAAAATCAGAGTTTGCATTGATATGAGAGCGGCAAACAAAGCCATCGAAAGGGAACGTCACCCTACCCCCACACTTGATGAGCTGAAAGCCATTCTATCGGGAGCCAGTGTCTTTAGCAAGTTAGACCTCAATCAGGGCTACAACCAGTTGGAACTAGCTGAAGAGTCCCGATACATTACCACGTTCGCAACACACATGGGCCTATATAGATACAAAAGACTATTCTTCGGTGTCAACTCCGCCAGTGAAATATTTCAGGAAGAGATTAGCCAAGCACTCGCAGGGATTGAGGGGGCCATCAACATCAGTGATGATATTCTTTGCTTTGGATCGGACCAGCAAGACCATGACCAAAACCTCCAGAAAGTATTTCAACGACTACGCGGAAAAGGCCTAACACTGAATAGCAGCAAATGTCAATACAACAAGAGGTCATTGGAATTCCTCGGACACACATTCGGTAATGAGGGCATCAGCCCAAGTAACTTTAAAATAAAAACAATCTTCAAATTACCAGACCCAAAAAACGCATCAGAAGTCAGAAGTTTGTTGGGGATGACTAACTTTTGCGGTGCACAATTCATTCCAGACTACGCAACCATGACTTATGAACTACGTCAGTTAACAAAAAAAAAACACGCAGTGGTCCTGGACTGAGCGCCACACTGAATGTTTACAAAACCTCAAGGAGGCCTTGAGCAAAGCATGCTCACTTGCCTACTTCGATCCTAACAAACACACTGAAATATATACCGATGCCAGTCCTGTAGGCATATCTGCTGTATTATCACAAGACGGGCGGGTAGTACAATTTGCAAGCCGAGCACTATCCACAGTTGAACAAAGATACTCTCAGACAGAGCGGGAGGCACTCGCCATCACGTGGGCATGTGAACACTTTCATATATATATCTTTGGGGCCCCATTTACTGTTCATACAGATCATAAACCCTTAACATCAATCTTCAATAACACTCGCTCCCAACTATCAGCGCGCATCGAACGTTGGGTTTTGAGAACACAACCATACAATATGACTGTCACATACCGACCAGGTCATGACAACCCAGCTGACTACCTCAGCCGCCATCCAATACATCTACCTCCAAGCAACAGGGAGCAGAAAATAGCGGAGGAGTATATAAACTATATTCTCTCAACGTCAACCCCCAAAGCAATGACAATTGATGAAGTTGCAACGGAAACTGCAAAAGACAAGACACTCACTACAGTCATTCAAACTATTCTCACCAACAAATGGCAAGGTGTCAATGATGGCATAAACAAAGCCACATTTCTCACCCTGCATGACAACCGTGATGAACTATCACTAGCACATGAGGACAGCATCATTCTGAAAGGGCGCCGGATAGTGCTACCTGAGACGCTACAAAACAGAGCTGCCAAAATAGCCCATGCCGGTCATCAAGGCGTCGTGAAATCCATGGCCCACCTCCGGGAAAAAGTCTGGTTTAAAAACATGCAGCCTTTGGTAGAAGAAAATATCAGGAACTGTCATACCTGTCAGATCAGCACTGACAAAACGGCAAGGGGGCCACAGAAAATGTCCCCGCTACCAGCAGCCCCGTGGACAGAGGTTAGCGCTGACTTTGGACATCTCCAGAATGGGAAATACCTTCTTGTTGTCACAGATGAATACTCACGCTACGTTGTTGTCGATATCCTGGACTCTATCTCAAAAAACTCAGTCATACCCCGTTTAGACAAAATATTCGCCGAATTCGGAGTACCAGTATCCCTCAAAACAGACAATGGCCCACCATTCAACAGCTATGATTTCAAAGACTACGCCTCCATCACCGGTTTCAGACACAGGAAGATAACACCTTTATGGCCCCAGGCCAATGCTGAAACAGAACGCTTCATGCGCACTGTAAAAAAATCCATCAAGGCCGCCCTAATCAAAGGTCAAAGCTGGAAGCAGGAGCTATTCAAATTCCTGTTAGATTACCGAACGACACCACACTGCACCACCGGTGTTTCTCCAGCCTCAATCCTATTTGGCCGGACCATAAAAAACCGCCTGCCACACCTAGTTACACCTATAGCTGGAGACCATAGCATTAGGGTACGTGACACCCAAGCCAAGGAAACAATAAAGAAATATGCTGACAGAAAAGCATACGTAAAACCCAATAATCTGAGTGTGGGTGATACCGTCATTGTAAAAAGCGACCACACTTCAAAGGCACACACCCCCTATCAACCTAATCCATTAACCATAACAAAGAAAAAGGGATCCATGATTACTGCATCACACAAGGGCAACCAAATTACAAGAAATGCCAGCTTCTTCAAAAAAATCCCTAAGCCACTAAGAAACTTCACACACGACGTACCTGAATACTCCTCATCTGAAGATGAGGGACACACGCATGTGACAGCATCACCAAAATCTAAAAAACACCAGGGACAACACCCTTCAAACCTCAGACGCTCAGGCCGCACAAGACGGTCACCCAAAAGATTTGATTACTAAATGCTACAAATACCCCTGTACATAATAATGCATAATTATCATTTTCTTTCACTTAGGTTAACAGATGTTTCCCTCGGACTCAGCAACGCAAACACTCCAGTCACATCACGCATGAACAAACTCTTCGATGAATAAAAAAAAAAAAAAAAAAGCATTGTAATGTCCTTAACAAATAAAGGGAGATTACCGCAGGTGTCACAGGAGTTACGGCCCCTGGGGACATCCGGTTTTCGCTAGTCTGATATTCACCGAGCACCATCTTTGTTCGTTCGTTTCTCTCTCTCGTTAATCCCCATCCATCTTACAACCTTGCCATGGTAATAACCGATATCTAGCAGGTATCGGTTACTTACTACTTGGACCATCACAGCATTAATTAGGGACGGATTATTGTACATAGTAAATGATACGGAAATCGTTCCCGATCCTAAGACAGATGCGATGTTGCACACGAAGTATTTATCGCGGAAATATCACACCTTGGCGACGATTGTGCTATCAGTGGAGCCGTCACTTTTGTATTTGATAGAGGGTCCCGACGACCCTGCAGTGGTGTGGAAAAAATTGGCAGATCAATTTCAGAAGAAAACGTGAGCTAACAAATTAGCATTAAGGAGGCGCTTGTATTCCCTCAAATTGAAAGTAGGTGACTCTGTTCATATTAAAATGATGACAGAAATCTTCAAAGAGTTGTCAGTCATCGGCGATTCAATTCATGAGGAAGATAGAGTTGTACACCTCTTAGCTAGCCTCCCGGATTCCTATTACATGTTATTAACAGCGCTCGAAGTACGTCAGGATGTGTCCAAATGGGTGTTCGTGATTAAACGACTGCTCTACGAAGAAACAAAAGTTAGAGAAAAGAAAAACACTGCTACTGACTCGAAAGCAATGACATCAAAACATCACATATTTAAAAAAGGGACCCAAGTGTTTTCACTGTGGAAAGAATGGACACATTAAACGTGACTGTCGATTGCTTAGTGAGGATGCAAAAGAAAGTTTTAAAAGGAACTACCCCAATAAGAAAGCTTTCTTCACTAAGATACCACAGGGATAATCTAGTGGTTCTGAAAGCGATTACTTTGTTGGACTATTTGCACAACATGCGTTATTGTCTAATAACAAAAGGAGCGAATGAATGTGAATTCTGGAGCAACTTATCACATGTGAAGATGTTTATAGATTTCAGGAAATTGGATTTAGTAGAGGAAATAACCTTTTCGAATAGACACTCGGATGAAGCATTAGGATGGGGACAATAGAATTGAACGTGAGTGTGCCAGACAGGAAACAGCAAAGATGTAGACTGTATGAAACACTTTATGTTCCCAAACTATCCTACAAACTATTGATTGTGTCTAGAGCGACTAAATCTGGAAAGTCGTTCATATTCGCTGAATCAGGATGTCGATTCTTGATGAAAAACAGAGGATAGTACATACAGGTTCAAAAATTGGAAATGTGTACTATTTGAACTGTAATGAAAAACAAGAAGCAGCTCATGCAGCATCTACATGTTCAGGTGGTAACACAAAAGAGGAGATTTGGCATGAAAATAATCAGAAAAACAAGAAGGGTCGTATTTCCAAATCAGCAAAATCGACACAACCCACAGGTGAATAAGAAGTGTAAGCAAGATCAACTCGACGGCAGAGGTCTTAATTCATCAGACATGAGAGGAAAACGGCCACAATCTTTACAACAAATGCCCCAACGTAAACATAGGTGGTTACCTGATAGACGTATAAAGTAAGAAAGCTACCACAGTTTTCACTAAGAGGTCTACTTTATGGTGATTGTAGGTGCCAATTAATGGATGATGCTGGTGGCCAGTGAAATCAAGGTGGCCAGAATCTTACACAGGCTCTTTCCCAGACAAGTGAATTCCTCAAGGTATTGACCAGTTTGTTTGGTCAACAGCTGTTGAATCCAAACCAGATGTCAAGCCAAGGTGATGGTCATTATGGCAATCGGTCGTGGGGTGAAGGCATGGACCAAAGAGGTAACTACAATGGAGGCGGCAGAAACCAAGGGTTCAACAACGACAACATGGATTATGATAACTTTGGCGGTGGTGGCCTGGGGGTTCCTATCGAGGCTACAATTAATGTGGGCCCCGTTTCAACATCGTCTAAAGACATTTATCCAAACTTGTTGACAATCAACAAATTGAAACTGGAGGACATTAAAGTGGTTGTGTCAAGTGAACTGACCGATTATTAGGATGATACCTGCCTGAATATTAAATGTGTGAAAACCAAAACGGGTGTGATGAAAGGGTACATGCGAATGAGATTTCCTTCGGAAGAAGCTGCAAAAATCGTGTTCAACAATTTGCAGCCTATGGAAATCAATGGCAAACTTTTTGTATATGAACCCCCATCAGAAGGGAACAAGAAAGACTATTCCCTCTTTGTGAACCACCAGAAGGATTTTAGGTCAAGGACAAAGAACACCTTGTCTGTAAATTAAAGCGAAGCATCTATGGTTTGAAACAATCATCAATATATTTTAATGAAGCCTTGGATGCTCAGCTGAAAAAGATGCATTTCAAACAATTGGAAAATGACCCGTGTATTTACACACTCTCCTCGGGAAAAGAGACCTTCATGGTGGCAATGTATGTTGATGATATCCTTCTGGCATACAAGTCTTTGACACGTATCCAATAATGTATCAAAAGAATCTCAGAAGGTTTCAACATCAAAGACATGGGGAAACTACATAGTTTATTGGGTATTAAAATCGCTTATCCAGATTCAGGGAAGATATGGATCGGACAACCAGCATACACAGCAGAAGTTTTGAAAAGATTCCAAATGGAAAATTCACAACCTACAACAACTCCAATTGATGCTGGTGCAAGGTTAACTAAAGCCGTTAAAGAAAGAAAGCTATTCTACCAATAATTGTATCAATCAGCAGTTGGAAGCCTATATCTGTATCTGTCAACAAAGACACGACTTGTCGGCAATATAGCAAGATTTTTCTCCTAACCAATAATGGAACACCGCAGGTCTGTAAAGCATATCATGTGTTATCTAAATGTTACACAGGACTATGTGTTACTATATGACAGGGAGAATGTAACAAATAACATAGGATATACAGATGCAGACTGGGCTGGTGACCTGGATAACCGCAGGTCAACCTAGGGCTACCTGTTTAAATAAATTGGAGCGGTGGTCAGTAGGAGAATTAAAAAGCAGACTCGTGTTGCATTATCTACAGCTGAAGCAGAGTATATTGCGTTGGCAAGTGCAGCACAGGAGGCAGTATGGATGCGATATCTTCAAAGTGATCTCAATGAAATCTCGGTTGGACCGACACTCATCATCGAGGATGAACAATCCACAATATGTATGTCAAAGAATCCACAATATCATGGACGGGCGAAACATATTGATATTAAGTTTCATTACATCCGAGAGCAAGTTGAGATAAAAACTATTGAATCGGAATAATGTCAAAGTAAAGACATGATTGCTGATGTGCTGACAAAAGGACTAGTGAGCGCACAATTTCTGAAGCTTAGAACACTGTTAGGTGTTAGAGAAATGATGGAACAGTCTGACAGCTAATGAGGAGGAGTACTGCAATTACTCATTATAGTCAGTATTTGTTATTAACGCATTCGAATTCACTGTAAGTAAATTATGAGTCACAGTTGTCTGCCATTTTCTTTTTTTTTGCTCTGTTGTCGTTATCTGTTAGTAAAATAAGCGCACGTTTCACGTGGAAGCTTACGAAAATGTGTTTGTCTTATTAACTGGAATTCGTCCTGGTATGAAGAATATTAGAATGTTGGCGAGAAAAAAGGGTACGTCTCACAGTCGTGTAAGTTGGCTTTATATCGATAATAATTGTTCACAAAGGTTATGGCTCAGATGAACGCTCGATATAATAATAAAGCTACGTGTGACATTCTTTTTCGGCCATCTTGAAATTCTTGTTCACAGAAAAAGTTTTGCATCGTTTTATACCTGGGACATTACGATGGAAAATAAACTTGTTAATCTTGTACCGTTGAATGGGACAAATTACTTGAGATTTGTGAGTGCACAATTAATGAAGCTTATAACACTGTTAGAGAAATCATAAAACCGTCTGACAGCTAGTGAGAAGGAGTGTTGAAATTACTCAGTACTTGTTGTAGACACATTCAATTTCCTGTGGGTAAATTATGAGTCAGAGTTGTCTGCCCTTTTCTTTTATTTGTTTTTGTTTTTATTGTAGTAGTAAAAAAAATAAATGCATGTCTCGCGTGGAAGCTTACGAAAATGTGTTTGTCTTATAAACTGGAATTCGTCCTGGTATGAAGAATATAAGAATGTTGGCGAGAAAAAAGGGTACGTCTCAGATTCGTGTGAAGTTGGCTTTATATCGATAATAATTGTTCACGGGATATTTTTTCATATCCAATTTTGTTTTGTTTTTTAAATATACATGTGAGGGGGATTTTAATCTGAATGTTTGGAATTTTGAAATATTTTTAAATGGTTTTTATTGCTTGTTTTTTTTTTTAATGTAGAAATTAGCGAACACGTATAGAAAAAATAAACCACAATGAAAAATACTCGTGTTTGGCTAAGTAAAAGTGATGATAACAAATGCATAGAATAAAACATTTTAAAAAAATTAAAAACCCCCCAAAAACGACATTTCGATGCATAGATTAAACACTGTTAAAATATATTAAAAACGCTAAAAACATGTAGAAACTATTGTTTAATAATACAATTTTCCAAGGCGGAATACTTGTGTTATCTAAAAAGGAGCCGTTGCAGTCTGAAACACTAAAGTTACACTTGCTTTTCTTGGACTTTGCCACGCGGATAACTTTTCAGCAACGCCACATTCTATCGGCTTTACTTTTTACAGCAGAAAAATGACCAAAGTTAGTACCTGCCCCCCCCCAAAAAAAAAAACAAACAGAAAAACAAAATCTAAAATTATAGCTTGAACTTATTTCTAAAACATAAAAATAACTACATTGGATAATGGAAAGAAATATTGCGCCTGAAAAAAAATGCAATAAAAAGCATTTAAAAGTATTTAAAACACACAAAAAATTCACAGAATTGGATAAGAAAAATATTCCCTCGCAATTTTTTCGCCAATGGCCAAGAAGTGGGTGCTCAATTTTCGTTAAAATTATATAGGAAAGTGATCCCACCTCTAAAATGTAAAATAATAAAATAAAATAAAAATTTCTTTGCGGATATTTTGTAAGGCTGTTTACATGTAATTTGCCAAAACAAGTAGAAAATTATTTTTTTATGGGGGGGGGGGGGGAAACGGTGGATGCGGTTCTATAAAATTACCGTATTTTATTTCATTTTTCAATATATTTTAGAAAAAAAAGAAAAAAGAAGAGCACTTCTACAGTATTTGAACCGACCTGTTTGTTTTATAACCCTAACATTACCTAAACCTAAACCTAGCCATACACTAAACTGGCCCTACTCTAAATGTTAAGTTCTTGGCCTTTTGGCTAGGATCAAGGTGTAGTATCTGTTCCGATGGATGCTGCACCCCATGGACTGGTATTGTCTTGGCCTTCGGGCTTGATTTGTGCCGGTCAATGGGTCTGTCCTGTGCAGTTCTAGGAGGTCCACCCTCCCAGGCTTTGCCTCCCCTCTTTGGGGAGGAGTAAGTTTATTGCTTACTGCCTGAGGCGCCCCTACCGGGAATGCCGACGGGGCTGCCCAGGCAATTTTTAAACCCCACTTTCCCGACCCGACCTTGGGTCACATCTTACTTGTGGGAGTAAGATAAAAACTGGCCTTGTGCCTAACTCCTGGAGAGGAGTAAATAATACTCTAAATGTTAAGTTTATTTCGGCAAAAGTCGGTATTGTTTGGTTCAAATTCTCTAGAAGCACTTAAAAAAAAAGCAAACAATTTAATTCTAAACTCTTAATTCAGGCGATTTCTAAGATTTTTCTCTTTTTTTGTGGCTTCCGGAAATAACTTTAATTTAATTCTCAACCGGCAACATGAGTAAACAATAAACATTGAAAAGATTATTGTGGAAAAAAGGGACACAGTGTCATTAGACACCGTGTAGCCAATTGTTCGTGTCTTACATAATGGGAGAGTTCAGTCAACTCTGCCGACAGACTAGCACATAAGATTTTTACAAACAAGTAAGTATTCTTTTATTAAATAAAGTTGCTAGACCCAAATTTTAGGACTAATAATATTTGAGACATTTCCTTCTCATAGGCTAGTTGTCTTATTCGTATTTTATGATATTTGATAATATGTACTTTTTAAGGTCGTTATGAAAGAAAAAATAAATTGTGGATTTGAGAGCATTTTTCGATGGTGTAGACTTTAGTGTCTCAAATTCATCTTTCAATTTGGTACCGTACTACTTCCAGACATTCATATTTTTCTTTAATTCTTAAAAGTAAAAGTAAAATTTTGGTTAAATAGAAAATTCCCACGCCGTCATGGCTGCCAAATCGGAAATTTCGACCAGTGTTAATACCGCCCCCCCCCCCCTCACACCTTAAATTTTTTTAATATATTATTGTCCGCTTCGACAATTTCTATTTCATAACAATGGTATTTAATGTAGGCTATATAAAAATCTGGGTACTTCTGCAGTTTGCGGACCGTGTTATTTTTTACATAGGATTTTCAAGTAAAATTCAATTATTACTGTATTTTTTGTTTATTAAATTGTTAGGTGAAAGTGTAGAATAGTTAACAAAGACCTTGGCATTGGTGAAGTACGGGCAACTCTAAGAGCAGTTTCTGCGGCGCTGCTACGGTGTCAGGCCGCGATCCGTACCCGATGATAAACTTCGTAGATAACAACTTCCGGTATTCTGTAGTTTAATTTTCTTGTATTCTGTAGTTCAATTTTCTGGTTTAATTTTTTCTCTATTTACTCTATATATGATAATGAATACTATCGTGCTGCAGGAGTTTCTCTGACGTCGCCAAGTAAAAATTAATTACTTCGGTCATACCATATATGCGATCCGACAGTATTATGATTTCTGAAACATTCTTATTTTTCCCAAATAAAATAAAACAACCTATTTTATTATTTTCCCTCCCCCAAATTAAAAAATATTTAATTAGCAAAAAACTTTGCATTTTATTTTCCGAAAGAAAATCAACCTGAGTAAAAAAACTAATCTGTGATTATTTATTTTTGTAACTGTGATTATTTATTTTTGTCAAATAAATTATTTAAAATAAAATTCAGTATAAAACTCTCATTATATTTTCTGAGAAAACATAACACCTATTTGACTAACCAAAACAGAAAGTTTTTAGTATCGGAAACAATTTCGAACAGACACCGTTTCCGGTTGGAAACAACTTTGTTTAGAATCGCTCGTAGTTCAACTGTGCCAAGACCTTCTCTATATGTAAATAATGGGTTTCTAAATAACGGGTGCTTATACAGATGAGGGCACATATGAAAAACGCATTTCCAAATAAAAACTATTGTTTATACTTACGTATCAGGCAAAAATGAGTATCCTTACCAAAACTTATGAAGAATTATCGAGTAGAATTTTAATTAAAAATCAAAATCAGTTTAATCGTATTTTGCCCACCACTATTCATTTATTACTTGTTTTTATGACAGACTGAGTTATGTCCCCCTGACATCGCTCTCATCAATGGTGGGTCCGTAAAATACGGTAAAACTGATTTGTATTTTTAATTAAAATTCCGCTCAAATTATTTGCTAATGTTTGGTTTAGATACATAAGTATATCAAAAAGTTTTGCGGTTAATTTATTTGGAACTACGATTTTCACCTATGTAACTGTGTTTTTCATATGTGCCATCATCTGTATAAGCACCTAATAACGTTATAATTTCAGCACGGTTCGTAAACTTCTGCAGAAGTACCAAAATGGGAATTTTAAATTTTGTTAAGAAAACAATACATTTATATAAAAAAAAACAGTTTGAATTTATTATTTGTTAATAATTGTTTGCCATTTTATAATATAATTATAGTTATTTCAAATATTTACAAGCTATTTTCAAAATAAAAAATAAATTATAAAAAAATAGTTAGATTTTATTATTTGTTAATAATTAAACAAGCTGGTAAAAACTAATTATAATTTGAAATTTAAAAAAAAAAACGTGCAAAATATAATGGGTAATATCTTGGGATTAACACCAGTTGAAATTTCAAATTTGGCGGCCATGACGGAATAGTAATTTTATTTTAATTTCTATTTATTTTGGATGAATGATCGATTTTCTTATTTGTTAGCTCATATATTTACTAGCAGGGCTACCCAGTGTAGCCCGGGGTAAAAGTGTAACATTTCTGTGGTAACTTCTATCTCTCTACCTCTCACTATACGTCTCTCTATCTTTCTCTCTTTCCACATCCCACGATTTCTCCGTCCCTCTCTCTACCTCATTCCGTTCTCTACGAGGATAGTTGTATAGAAATGAAGTAACACTTAGAAACAAATCAGTTACTTCCCTTTAGTAAGTACATCAAATAGCTAGAAAAAAGCCATCCCCCTGACGAAACCTCTACCAGATTAGGGACAAATAATTAATATTTTTCTTCAGTATAGATATTATTCAACCGGAGCAATGCTGATAAAGAAAATACCAACTGTGTGTGTGTTTATTTTAGAGTTTTAGCTGGACATACAGACACATGCATACACACAGACAACTGCCATTTATATAATAGATTTATTACTATCAAAATAATTTCTCACTGTTTAGTAAAAATGTTGTACTGTTGAACTTTCTTGACTGCAGCAATTTCAATTTGTTTATTATCCGTTTTGTATTGTCTGATACTAATTAATTGCTGATATTAAGTCAATGTTGTACCTAATATTATTTCTGTATTCTATTTGGCAACCATGTACAATAGTTAACAAAAAAGTGTGAACAAACAAATAGGCAACGAGAAAAATTACTTTTCTACTTACCTGGATAATATTTTTTGTATTTTAAAGTATTTTAATGTGCTTTTAGTGCATTTTAATAATCTGATTAAACTACTGAGGATTTTATCTGTTTTTGTTTCCAAATAGAGATGGTTAATGTTCCAGAATTAGCCAAAGACTCTTTCTTTTTTTTGTAAATTCGATTTTCAAGAAATAGTCAACAAATATCTGTTCGAACTCATTTCGATTATGTAGAAAAATAAATGTTAAGGTGTTTGGAACTTTTTTGTAATTGAGTAGGTAAATCACATAGGTTGCATTAGATATAAAATTCTCAAACTTTGTAAAAAAATATTTGTCATATTTCTATCTTTAAAATGTATGTGATTTTTATTTTATATACAGAACATACTGATTTATTATTTATTACTTCTTTAAAATTTACATTTCTTTCTGGAAATGATTGAGAAAACATAGGATCGTTATATTTAATGCAATCCATGTAATTTACATACTCATTTAATTAGACACTCATCATTATATTATGTTTAATGAAGATGATGATGATAAACATTTTCAATAATCTATCATATTTGAAAAACAGTTTCTTTGTCAGAAATTAAATGGGTTTATATATCATTAGTTGTATCAACAGATGGGCTTCCACATTTTGTAAATGAGAATGTTAATTACATAGATCATATTAGATATAAAAACTTTGCAGACTGTAAAATAATATGATTATCGACACTAAAATATTTTGGCGATTGTGCAAAATAGTTAACAAGAACAAAAAATAGACAAAATGTTACAAACTGCAAGAAAATGTCGTGTTCTACTAACATATATAAGCTCCATGTGTGTTTACTGATTATAAGATTTATTATCTATGCATTTGGTATTGTCACTTTTACTAAGCCAATCACACATGGCATTTTTTTGGAGGACGTGGTCACGAATTTAATGATTAAAAGATAAAAATAATAATGATAATAATAATAAGGCTTACCAAAATCCGATTGGCAACAACCCTCGAACCTAAGCTTATGGTTTCCCCTAACCCCTTCCTTTTGTTCTTACTATTTTTGGATGTCCATAAAATGTCTCCTTGGTAACTTGATATATCAGAACATAATAATATTAATTTCAGGTTTAAAAATGTTATTGCTTGTTAACAGTTATCTGTTGTCTTCATCCTTTTCTTCTTGTTAACTACATTGCACAATCGCCAAAAATTGTCATACTTACATCTGCTGGATGTATGATGTTTGGGGAAAATTTAGTCTTACTAAAGTTTTGTGAATCCTATTGAAAGATTATTTTCAGATTCTTAAATTTAATTCATGTTAAGTTGTTTGCTGACATTATCTTTCTCATAATTATCTAAATTATTGGATAAGTAACTCTCGTTTTCTTTTTTTAATCTCAATGTCACTGTCAATTCAGAATTTCTAATAGTGGCTCAACATTTTGTTCAATATTTAAATACCTTCTAGTTTGTAGCATTTATACAATGTTACTAAATCAGTTCTAACTTTGATTTTAGTGTCTTGGGCAGACACGACACATGAAAAAACTACTGTAATACGCATAATGGTAGGAGCACAAGGAACATTTGAAAGTTCTGAAATGGCTAATAATGAGATTAAAAATTCATTTGAGAATGTGACATCATTTAAACTTTTTAATAGTTAAGATAAAGAAAATATTGTAAAACTATTTATTTTGAATTGGCATTCTTTGCTGATTCCATTTTTTATAGAATACATTTTTAATACATGTCGGATATGTTTACTTAAATAAATAGGAAATACGTCAAATTGCAAAGAATTTATCCTTAATTTGCCAGAATATGAATTTGGAAGAATATGAACTCTTTTTATATTTTCGCTAAGATTTCTGATACATTTATTTTTTCTTATTTCGTTTTAAGTAAGGATTGATGCACCTAAAAATGTCACATTAATAACATTATGAGACACATTCACGTGTGTGTGTGTTTATCATATCAACATTAACTTTGATAGTTACATAAATAAATACAAAAGACGTTAAATTGCAAATAATTTATTCTGAATTTGTCCAATACTGAAGAAGAAATATATACTCTTTCTATTTTTTTGTTCATTTTTCTGATTGAAACACTTGGATATATTTGTTTTTCTTATTTCGTTTTAAATATTGATGGATACATGTAAAAATTTCTCCTTGTTATATATGAACAAAATATATTAATAACATTATGAAATAACTTCACGTGTGTGTGTTTTTCTTGTATGAACATAACTTTCATAATTACACATCGAATTGTTATATTTTTATTGATTATTAATTGATTATTTGTTTGTAACAAACACTGTTCCGGATGACCAAAGACTTCAGAAATCATGTGTAAAATATTATTTATAAATATTAGAATTGAATAAAATGATTTTCTTTTAGTAAATTATGTGTACCCAGACTTTGTCGACATACTGTATTTCTTGCATCAGCATTAACTTTGACAATTACATAATGAAATATTTTTTTAAATTTATTATTAATTGATTATTTATTGCATTGTTTCACTACATGTGTACTTTGAAAGCCACATGAGTGCACGTACATTGTGTAATCTCAACAATCATGCAAGCATATCTAGACCTAACATTAGCATTTGACGTCATGTAAACATTAGATTAACATATCACAGAGTTGGTTATCTTCAGTACTTCAGAAAAATCTGGAACTGACAAATTTACAAACATTTTAAAAGTATTTACTGTTAATATATGTCAGCTTTTTATTTTAATTAATGTAATGTTTTATAAAAAAATTTCTTATTCATTCACAGGTAACAGAAAGAATGAAGAAAAAAACGGTGGCCAAT
Organism: Sepiola atlantica; assembly: GCA_963556195.1. NCBI lineage: Eukaryota > Metazoa > Mollusca > Cephalopoda > Sepiida > Sepiolidae > Sepiola > Sepiola atlantica. The sequence goes on along the minus strand of OY744525.1, from coordinate 118,520,005 downwards.
GAACTCATGGAATAGAACGCTTATTCATCTTAAATGTGCAGATAAATATTTCCACCGAATTTTAATTTACAAATAAAAGTAAATCAATGTGAAACAACGAAGCTTAATCTCTAGATTAACACAGAAGTACAACCAAGAGAAAAACCTTTTCCTTGTAATATCTGGTTCATAATTAATGACAAGCTCTTATTTAGAGAGACATGTACAAATCAATATTGGAGTGAAAGTTTGAATTAATTACTATGCACTATCCTCAAGTTTCTTCGGTATCTCTGTATAAGGGTTTGTCAGGACAACCTCACATAAGGATACTTTCTCCTACAAGTAAACCATGACCAAATATTAAAAATAACATAGTATTCAAAGCCCAAATAAGATCGCCTTGACACGGCTATACACTCGCTCATATGAGGAATGGTGCACATAGTAATGTTACTTCAAGTAACAGCACTTAGCGAGATACTCCATCAGACAATATGAATTCTTGTCCTGGAATCCGGTAAGACCAAGAGATCAAAAGAAAGACATATTGTAACACAGTAAACTAATCAATTGGGTAGAGAAAGATTGATTTTTTTTTACCAACTCAATGCTTGAGAGGTAGAAGAGAATCTTGATTGAACACTCGGATATCTATGTATCTTGCATAGAAATCAAGTGTTAGCTCCAGAAAGGGGTCCCTTGACTTCAGAGAACTTACTAAAGTGAAATGAAAACAAGAGAGAAACCTCATTCATGTTATTTGTGTGACTTATCATTCACAAGAAAATATGATTTAATTACACACACACAAACACACAGATTAGAGAAACTTTATACTTGTGACTCATTATTTACAGCAAAATCCATTTTAAGACATACAAATCCACACTGGAGAAAAACCTTTATCTTTCTAAATGTGTTACTCAAAGAAAATTCATTTTGAATGATATAAAATATAACAAAGTATTTTCGAGTAAAATGTGTGAGACGTCATCCCTTACAAAATCCAGTGTAAAAGAAGACATGTTAAAACACACTGTAGAGAAACCTTATAGCTGTGAAGTGTGTAGCTCTTTATTTACAACAAAATCTGGTTTAGAGATACATGTGCGTACACACACCGGAGAGAAGCCTTATACTTGTGAAGTGTGTGGCTCATCATTTACAGGAAAATCTCAGCTAACAATACATATGCGAAGACACACTGGAGAGAAACCTTATATTTGTCAGGTGTGCGACTCAACATTTATAACAAAACAGAATTTAAAGAGGCACATACATAACCACACTGAAGAGAAACCTTATTCTTGTAAAGTGTGTGGCTCATCATTTACAACACCATCAGATATAAAGAGACACATGCAAATCCACACCGGAGAGAAACCTCATACTTGTGATGTGTGCGCCTTATCATTTACAACAAAATCTATTTTAAAGAGGCACATACAAATCCACAGTGGAGAGAAACCTCATTCCTGTGATTTGTGTGGCTCCTCATTCACAAGAAAAGATGATCTAAAGGGACACATACAAAAGCATAGTGGAGAGAAACCTTATTCTTGTGGAGTGTGTGGGTCATCATTTACAGAGAAATCTTCTTTAAGGGTACATATGCGAATACACACTGGAGAGAAACCCCATTCTTGCGAAATGTGCATCGCATCTTTTGCAACAAAGTCTGCTTTAAAAAGACACATACAAACTCACACTGGAGAGAAACCTCATTTTTGCGACGTCTGTGGCTCATCATTTTCACAGAAAACCCATTTAAATGTCCATATGCAAACTCATACTAGCCCCATGATAGAGAAACCATATTATTGTGAAGTATGTGGTTCATCATTTACGCTAAAAGCTAACTTAGCAGTACATATGCGCAGACATACTGGAGAGAAACCTTATAATTGTGAAGTCTGTGACTCCTCATTTACAAGAAAAGATTATTTGAAGGCACACATGCAAACTCATGCTGGAGAGAAACCTCATTTTTGCGACCTCTGTGGCTCATCATTTTCACAAAAAAACCATTTAAATGTCCATATGCAAAACCACACTGACCCTAAGAACTCGAAACCATATTCTTGTGAAGTGTGTGGTTCAGCATTTACACTAAAATCTAATTTAGCAGTACATATGCGAATACATACTGGAGAGAAACCTTATTCTTGTAAAGTGTGTGACTCCTCATTTACAAGAAAAGACTATTTAAAGGCACATATGCAAACCCACAGCAAATGACTTTAAAACAAGATGGTATTGGAGGAAATAAACATCAGATCTTTGTGGTAGGAGACATTGACCTAATGAGAAAATATTTTTAAGATACTTATACACAATCCCTGGAAGATCAAACTCTAGAGAAATACAGATAGCAGCCAAAAAAAAGAGACAGTTTAATCTTAATAGATTAAATTGCATATAAATGTGTTACATTATCAATGAAAATTATCGTCACGAAAAGTCTCTTAAACGCTTCTCGAAATACAAAAGTTTAGAAGCGTTTTCAAACTTTGTCGTTAAGGCATTTTTAACACTCGGGATTTTAACATTAATTTTACCATTACTTTTCAAAAAAATATTTCCTTCTTTCTTTCTGCACTCATGTAAACCTCGGTTCGTGTCAAATGTTCATGCTTAAACATTTTAACACCGAAAAGGAATATGTTGCATAGTCTTTAAATTCTCGTACCATCTCTTCGTCGTTGAGGGGCGCCATCTCGATGTCGTCTAGTGGTTGATTTCTTTCTTCGTTTCTGTACTGCCGTGAACATTGCCATCCGCTGTGTCTGCAACAAAACCTTCATAACCGATTTAGGAGGCAAACAATCTTTGAAATTTTGATTGTTTTATTCAGGCATCAGTCTCCCGTCAATCTTGGAGAGGTTTCACCAATGTAAAGGGAGATACCAAATTACTACTCTATCGTAGTTAATTCCTAGCTTAAGTCCTTAGCATTCGAAGAGGGGGAAGAAGGAATCTCATGCCGGTATTCTCTTAGGGAATTTAATTCCCCTAATCATTTGAAGACTACAGAGAGAAATCGTCTGTTCGGCTTGCTTCAACTAACCAGACTGGCACAAAAGCCCGTGACGTCACATAAACCCCTATCCACAGGTGCACCTTGACCTTTGACCTGAGGTCTCGTCAACGTGGTGGCCCTATCAACGTCTGTGAGCTCTGACTGTGAGAACCAGTTTATTTTGCCCTCGACCGTATGAGTCCACCCATACTAAATCGCATAAGCCAAACCAAACGACCCCCTACACATACGGCCGGCCTCACAGGGCCATTATCTAACTAATTTAACTGATAACAAAATTAAGTGTTAGCTAATTGAAGTGAGAATATTGTATCTGGTACATAAACCCCCTGAACAAATACTCAAGGGAAACCAAAGATTAAGACAAAATATAGAAACTATCTGACAGAATAAAAAGCAAATATGGCAATTCACTGATGATACAAGTACAATAACATTGGAACTTTTACATAGTAATACTAACTAGGTCTGCTTAATTCTGATCCTATAGAATAAACATGACTGCTGCTCTCATTGTTGATGTGAATCTCCCAAATGAATATGGATTAAATAGAGCCCAGTACAAAAAATTTCAATCTACACAGGTCTTAAAAATGATTCTAAAACAACATTTAAAACAAAATAAAGAAAAATTCATCTTAAATGTGAAGATAAACATTTCCATTGAGTTTTAATTTGCGAATACAAAATAAATCAATGTGAAACAACACAACCTAATTATTAGACAAACACAGAAATACAAACTGGAGAAAAAACTTGTTCTTGTAATGTGTGTCGCTCATAATTTATGACAAGCTCTTATTTAAAGAGAAACATACAAATCCACAGCGGAGAGAATCTTTATAATTGTAAAATCTATTTTAGAGTTATTTACAAATACACACTGGAGAAAAACCTTAATTACTCGAAGAAAACTCATGTAAAATGATTTGAAAACAACAGAGGGAATTGTTTTAATAAAAAAAATCAATGCTTGGTAAACCAAGTTGTTGTGAAGTCAATCCTTAATAGAATTCTCGGGTGTTTGTGAAACTCATAAAGAAATCAATTTTTAGCCCAGGTAAGGGGATCACTTCATCACTAAAACCTAAGTGGAGCAAAATAAATAAAATGTCTAACGGTGGAGACGGTATATGAGGATACTTCCTCTAACACATAAAACCAAATATTTTAATGAAAATTAAGACAAAATATAAAAACTATCTGAATATAGACCAGAATAAAAAGGATTCTTATATTATATACAAGTAGAATAATGTTGGAACTTCTCGTGATGCTACAACAAGTAATAACACTAAATTTGATCTTAACAAGAAAAAATGTAACACGATTTGATTCAATTAAGAGATTATTTTTCCAACTGGAATGATTTTCAAAATGACCTCATCTTAAAAAAAGGGAATTGATTCTGTATTGACTAATACAGAGTTACTTCCCAGTGTTTTGTGGACTTTTCATTTTTTACTGGATGCAAAATCCTTTTTATATTTCGGTCATGTAAATTATTTATGAAAGTAAAAATAATCACAGGCAACGACGGGTAGGGAGAGCAGGTATATCAATAAATATGCCAAACAACAGTTAAGACAATTGAAGGGGCATGTCGCATTATGTAATACCATGGTGCTAAAACTACTATTCTAGTTGTGACCAAGTGTCTTAATGAAACTAAACCTTAGACACAATACCTGGTAAACATAAGTCAATCCTTAATGGATATACATGGAACTCAAAGAAATCAAGTGTTAGCCCCAAGAGTCGCTAAAACCTTGGTGAACCAATTTTTTTTAAATAGATGATATACCAGGATACCAAGATATGATACTTTCCCTAGAACATAATTTCTGACCTATTCTAATAAAATATAAAATAAAATATAAAATATACAAACTATCAAGACAGGGATGAGAATAAAGGGGATTTCACAGCAAAACACACTATAGTATGCATTGGATTTTCTGCTACTACTACCAAATAGTAAAAACATTAAACTGCTCAGCTCAATTCAGCTCCTGGAATCCAGTATAGACAACAAGAAAAGTAATTAAAAACATGGTTAAGCACCTATTGAGGAGAAAAACTATAATAAATAAAGTATAAGCATTTGGAATGGTTCATTTAAACTTAGTATTTAAATCCAATCAAAATATTTTTTAAACATAAAAGAAGCTTTCATTTTGTGATTTTCAAAAATACACATGTAAAAATACATCAAAAACTTTCATTGTTGTTCCTCTTTTTCCATCTGTATCGTCTATAATACTTTAGGCTGAAACTAAATTATATCTGGTATTTTGAAAATGAACACCAAATGCACAATGATATTCCTTGAAAAACTTTTACTAAATTTACCTAATCTAGTGAGCAGTGGCTTTCTTTTTCAATTCAATAAATTTGACAAAAAGTAAAACAAGCTTCAGGTTCTCTGCAAAGAAAAGAGAGTAGAAATTTACATAGAATATGATACAATAGTCTAGCATCTTTTAAATTTCGCCTTGAATTGCTACATCATTAGCACATTTACAACACATAAGTTTATTCCAAGGTCCAGGTATCCTGTATGAGAAAACTCCTCTGGATCAATCGAAATCGGCGGTAAAACAGTTTCTCGTAATTGCAAAGGAGTGAATAGTAGATCATAATGTACGTTGAGGAGCTTGTAAACCAAAATAAAATCACTGTAAATGTCTCAAGTGAGAAAAGGTTAAGCTTTTCAAGTTGGCTTCCATAGGGCTTGCTCTGCGTAGTATTGAATTAGTTTACTATTTATCTAAAAGGCTTTTTGTTACACAAATCGCCTTGTAGAAATCCTCACTACATCTATTATATTCGTATGAAGGAGTGTGTTATTAGTCAAATAGATAACATTGAAGACTATGGAATAAATTATGCTATTTTAACATCCTATTGAATCTATTGTGTTTATTCAAATGAATGTTTTTAACAATTTCGAAATGGCATTACTAAGAAATATAAGGAGAGGTTATTTTTTTTAAATTTCAATCGGGACACTTGGTGTAATGGTTAGACTGTTCATTAACGGGTTGGGATACTTGGGTTTAATCATACCAAAGACTAATCCTTGGTCGAATCATACCAAAGACTAAAAATATGGTATTTGATGATTCTTGCTAAACCCTCAACATTATAAGGTGAGGATCAATTCTTGGATGGTAGTTGTACTCTCCCCTACATTTTAGTGCAGTAGCCAATAAAACATGAATCTCGGTGTCACCTTTTACTATTTGAGATAACTTTACTTTTTCTTACACATCACAAATTGTTGTGGGACATTAATTGTGTGAAATGCGTGACCAATCATTTTCATCCGGTTCTCAGGTAAAAATAGAGAAGTTGATGTCCAGTGCTAAAGGATCAACAGTATGATACCATTTTGAGGTGAGGATCAAGGTTAAGTAGGTCAATTATGGAAAAGGAGTGGTACCCTCCCCTACATTTCACTGTAGTACGAAATTAAAAGTGAGCCTTCAGGTTATCCTCAACTTTTTTTTATTCTTTAAAATAAAATTGTAGAGAGAGATTAGATTAATTTTGTGAAATGTGTGACCTATCGATTTCATCGTTATAAATTGAATATCAAAAGTAAGTGGATCAATCCTGGTAAAGGACTGTTACCCTTATAGCCCGCGTAGCCAATGAAGTATATTTAACGGGTGTGCATGAATATTAAATATAAATTGAAATAAACAAATATTGATAGAATATAAGGGTCACCAGCTAGTAAGTGCTAATTTAACATGAACATAGTTTTGTGAATGGAAACTCAAGAAAAACATAATCAACAAAACATTTGTTTAACTCTAATTTTACATAAATATAAAAGTCATTTTTAGTAAATATTCGTTTAATAATGTTTATACAACTCGTATTTTTGGTAGGAAAATGTTCAGGGAATAAGAAGACACTAGTGCTAAGGACGTGTAGTCTATATAAATTTGTTAGCGTGAATATGCATGTGTGATTAATATGTGTATGTGAGTATTAGACAATGGACAGTGCAAAAAGATGGAGCTTGTACGTGAGTTTTAAATGTTCATTTCTTTCTGCCTCCCTGGCCAAATGCGCAGGAGGGGATGCTGAGCATAAGTTCTTGGTCCTTTCGGGTTGGGTCTTTGGAAAACCGTTCTTTTTGTTGACCAGGTCACTGCTTTCATAAACCTTCTTAATATGACATAGGCTTGCTAAATTTTGGGTTTCGAGCGATATTCATTGGTTAAGAAATATTGAGTTTACACATTCCTGTGAAAAATTTAACTTGCTTTTAGAAGTGAAGAGGAAAGTGTATTCCAAGGAATCGGAGAAAGAAAGAGGGTAGATATTCAAGCAATTCGTGTTTTTAGCGTTCGCTCGAATCGCATCTTGATCCACCATACCCTCCTCTACATCTTGGTGTAGTGGCCAATAAAAAAGGAGCTTTCAGTCGACCACTTTACTTTTTTTATTCTCTAAAATCACTAAAGGCCTTTAGTTTTGTGAAATGCGTGGCTAATTATTTATCCGGTTCTCACTTAAGAATAGACAAACTAAAATTGAGAAATTATCTCTACTTCTAATGTGTTTATAACAGCATTTAATTGAATACTAATTTCCAGTGTTTTATCAGGTTAAGCATTTAATTGAATACTAATTGTCAGTGTTTTATCAGGTTAAGCATTTAATTGAATACTAATTTGCAGTATTTTATCAGGTTAAGCATTTAATTGAATACTAATTGGCAGTATTTGATCGGGTTAAGCATTTAATTGAATACTAATTGGCAGTATGTTATCGGGTTTAGCATTTAATTGAATACTCATCGGCAGTATTTTATTGAGTTAAGCATTTAATTGAATACTGATTGGCAGTATTTTATCAGGTTAAGCATTTAATTGAATACTAATTGGCAGTGTTTTATCAGGTTAAGCATTTAATTGAATACTAATTGGCAGTATTTTATCGGGTTAAGCATTTAATTGAATACTCATTGACAGTATTTTATCGGGTTAAGCATTTAATTGAATACTAATTGGTAGTATTTTACTGGGTTAAGCATTTAATTGAATATTAATTGGCAGTATTTTATCAGGTTAAGGTTAAGAGATACTCTTTTCATTTAAAAAACTTTATTTATTTTTATGTTTTATAACATCGTTCCTTCTTTTTCATCAGTCTTTTGATTATCGTGCAGATCTAGTTGACCCCCTCCCTCCTCAAAACAGCTTGCTAGCTGCACGCATGGCAGTCCTCACAACAGATCTCTACTTCTGTCGGTCAGCGTTTAAGAGCCTTCAGTCTCTGCAGTCTCTCTGTCAGCTCCTTCCAAGACAACTTGGGCTGGCCAACTCCGTGCCTACCAGAGACTTGTAGGTTCAGTACAGATACAAACTGGATTAAATTATAATTTATAATATTCAGCATTTTCTCAGCAAAATAATTTGTACTTGATGACACTCTAATGCTTCCATTAGCACCTGACACCTGAAATGGCCAAAACATTTATTAACCTAGTTGAACGTTTATAGTTGTTGGCCTATAAAGAGTTTATAGTGTGAACCATCAGATATATATCTACATTCCCACACACACTCCAATACATATTCACGTATATTATTATAGAGTAATGTAGAGATTCGGGACCACTTCCATTGCTTTCCCAAGAGTATTTTATACATATGATATAAATTTCATAGCATATATTTTAAATTTTAAAGAAGGTTAGGCCTCCAGAGCTCCATGAGGTTCTGCATCGCTTTCATTGTCTTCCCCAGTAAATTTTACCTAAATATAACCATTATTTCTATAGATCACACATAGATACGCATAGACATTGAGCTTTATATAGAGACTAGCGAAATTTCCCCCCACTTAAACAAATCGAGCACGAATGCAGTTTTTATACGATCATTCATTGCTAAAAGAAGTGAGAAAAAAAACCATTTCTTTAAGTAGTTAAATCAAAATAGGTTTTATTGCTTGTCTAATTTGCTCAGATAGTAGAGTATCGGACAAATTCGTCCAAATTACTGTTTGACGTTAAGGTTGCGAGTTCGAATCACAGCCTCGACGTTCAAATTATTTATTGTTTATTTAGTTGCCCCCCTGCCCGTTAACAAAAATTCTCCAGGACAGACAGACAGAGAAGATGCTCGTTATATTATAAGTGAACTCGCGAAAATAAACTCCCTAACGGTCGTCTATTTTTGCTAGGCTGTGCGTTCTTGGGTGGTGAGACATTTTTAGTTAAAAAAAAAATTGTCTCCGTCCAAACCGTTTTCCAGCGGATTATAAACAGTCCCTTTTGAGATGTCACTGCGACAAGATGATATATCTCTTTCCTCGACCCTAAAAATGGCGTTGCTAAACGAAATAGAACTCATGGATTCAATTCTATTTCTATAATGCATGTACGTTGCTGGACTCAACCTATGTCGTATCTCTCTTTTCATCTTTTGTGTTGGTTAAACTGTTGAATGAAATTGATATAATTTGCAGAGAAGTTTGTTTTTTAAGCCAAAACTTGGTTACCCTTTTCTTCATAGAATACAAGCCCAGTAGAATGGATATCGATGCAGCAATCCTACTACAAAATGGCGATCCGACATCTTCTTTCCCCCTTCACCACCTCTATACAGCATTTCCCTCTAATAAGTATTCATTTACAACATCAATGTTTTTTTCTAAAAATATATATGATTGTTTAAGGTTAATACCATTTTTATACACTTTAAAATGTAATTTCTTATTAATATCTCAAAAACCTTACATAAAATACATCTCAGAGAAACTGGTCTATATTTACCAGGTAAATGTACTGAACGTTTTCTGTATATTGACAGTACAACTGCTGTTTGCAATATATAGGAAGTACCATTATTATGCATAGATTTATTAAACAATTTTAAGACCACATTAATAAAGTTGCTCTTTTTTACTTTAGGATAGCAAATTCTCATATCAAGGGAGATAACTAATCTCAACTATTTTTTTTTTAAATTTCAATAATTGATTTTAACAAAGATTTTTTGAGGATGTGTGTTTTTTCGACCTTGGCCTCTGGACTAAAGTTTAGTGATAAAAAATAAGATCAAAGTGTAGTATCTGTTCCGATGGATACTGCACCCCATAGACTGGTATTGTCTTGGCCTTCAGGGTTTGATTTACGCGGGTCTATGGGTCTGTCCTGTGCAGTTCTAAGAGGTCCATCCTCCCAGGCTTCGCCTCCCCTCTTTGGGGAGGAGTAAGTTTATTGCTTACTGCCTGAGGCGCCCCTACCGGGGAATGCCCAGGCAATTTTTAAACCCCACTTTCCCGACCCGACCTTGGGTCACATCTTACTTGTGGGAGTAAGATAAAAACTGGCCTTGTGCCTAACTCCTGGAGAGGAGTAAATCAATACTCTATTTACCTTATTGTAATGGCTATTCGTCTTCGTATTCTTCTCCATATTTCTTTTGTTTTGTTTTTACATGAAAAAAGTGGGTGTTTTAAATATGGACAGTATAGAAAGATGTGTGCAGAAGAGGAGACTTCGATTGTTTGGCCACATTGAAAGAATTTATTGAACATTCTTGGGTTAGTAGATGCAGAACAGTTGAGTTACCAGGTTCAGTTAACAGAGGAAGGTCAAGAAAAGCATGGGAGAAAGTAATAAAAATTGACTTGAGAGAAAGAAGGATAAATAAAGACCTGGGACGAGATAGGTTAGTTTATAAGTTAATTTCTAAAAGCCGTCCAACGCATGTCAGCATGTAAAACAGATGTTAAAGCTAATGTGATGATGATGATGATGATGATGATGATGAATCATCCTCTACAGGTTACTTGCCAGTAGTAGCCAAAATATCAAATCAGTTCCATCAAAATCATCATCGGCATATTCAGTTTGTCCCGTTTACATGCTGGCATGTGTTGGACAGCTCTTAGTTATTGACTTCAAACTATATCCGGTGGGTTCTTTATTTATTCCTTAAATCTATTCTTATCACTTATTCCCATGTTTTCTTGACCTTCCCTTGCGAACTGACCATGCTACCTCAACTGTTCTACATCTACTAACCAAAGAACTCTCACCCATTCTTTCAACATGATCACACAAATGAAGTCTCCTTTTCTGCACACATCTCCTTATACTGTCCAGATTTAATCTTTCTCTTGATGTTGAAACAACCTTCTGCTACCTGAACGACATGTTGAATGCTGGTGGGGGTTGCTAATTGAGCTATCACCGCTCGTTGTTGTGTTGCGTGAGGAAGGTTCAGGAAACTGCTACCAATCCTTATTTAGACAGATTTTATTCAGGATTTGAGGCATGGTCTTTTCGGCCTACGTTTTCTCCGTTATCTTGCATGGCAGTGAGACATAGGCCCCAAATGACTATGGTTTGTTCAGCAGAAAACAAGAGGAAAGAATCCCTTTAGTTGTGCTCTATTAGAAACTTGGTATTGGTGGGATTTAGGATGCTTTATGTGCTCAGTATATCAGGTGGTTTGGTCATGTACAGCATGCTACCTTCTGCATCAACCTAATAACAGGTATGGATACCCCAACATAGAAGACCTGAAAAGATCTGGTTTGTGTGTGTACGAAATGACTTCACTGCTTACAGAATGACTGGTACTAACCATTTCGATCGAACCCCACTAAGAGCAGGTGTGAGACATTGCCTTGTGTTGCTCACCGTAGTCTGGGACACTCAAAGCACCTTAAATAACAAAACTGGATAATAATGATGAGGTCATAAGATAGTTTTGCCAATCTAGCACGCCAATGTTAGTGGCTTAAATATTTGATATTTCAAATTTTAGATCATGATGTGGCGAATGTCATCATTTTCTGAGGAAAAGGTCACATTTACTGTATAGCTATAAGTAGTTTTGCAATCTGGATGTTTTGTTCGAGACTCCAGCTCTAGGAAGGTGTTGATCAGGACTAAGAAGGTCTCTCTCTCCCAACAGTTTGCTGCCATGACGTAAGTAGTAAGTAGCACAGAGTTTTCCTTTTCCTTGATGGATGACCAGACAGGTCCATTGCACCAAGGGGGGTAATTCTGTGCCCGTGTATTAGTCAGGTATATCAGAGCCCCCCACCCCCCACCCCCCACAGGCATTTAGAAAAAAAATTTCCATATACATAGATACATACATACATACAGTTTAATAACCTCCTTGGTTCGAATCTTGCAACAGTCTGAAATTATAAGCTCCTACACTGATTATAGCGTAAGTTTTATACAGTAGTTTTATATATACAGTAGTTTTATATATACAGTAGTTTATAGATTTACAGCAGTTTTGTAAATAATTAATACATTTTTCTAGAGCAAACAAGAACAACACAGGTAAGGAGACTAATTTTAATAACAAAAAGCTAAATTTGATACCCGGGACGTTATTTGTTTTTGTTTGCAAGGGAGGTAGTGTCTGATCGACGCTGCTGGGAAGCCATGAGAAAAAAATACTGTTTTGGTTTTGAATCCCAAAACAATTTTTCATGGTTAGCAACTGATGATCCCTTCAAAAATATTAAGACTAGCGTAAACTTTTGGGAGCCAACTAATACTGTGACAACAAGAGATTGATTGACTTACAAGTCTGGGAATTTTCCAACGCATGGCTTAGGATGAAAAGTCTGTTTTTTTTATATAGTTAAAACTAGGTTTAATAGGTTTAAAAACTTCCAAGAAAATAACATTCTTTGAATATCGTTTTGGTTGGAGTGAAGGGGAGAGGAATAGTAAAGGAACCCAGTAACTTATTCATAATCAAACCACCATCCCTCCATAATTAAGCACATACCTCAGTCCATCGGTCTGTGCAGATACATTCTACTATTGTTCTCCCCAAACAGAAACGATATGTAAGAATGTAATTTTCTCTATTCATCTTTGTTCGGTTTGTTTTTTAATGAACAGAAGAACCTGAATTTTTAAAGAAATCGCAGTTGAAAAATGTATGCACATGTGTAGCCGATAATGTTTGTATAAATAAAAAATATACTATAATAAAGCTCTATCTGTTATTTAGCACTATTTTATAAACACTGGAGTTTCATTAGATTAATATCTAGGAAACAACAAAAATAAAAGTATATTCTGGGTTTTTATAATGAAAATGTTTTCAATTTTATATTCCTTACAGTATCCGAAAATTTCCAAATACAAGCTCAATGAACATATATTACAAAATGTAGAGCATATATATTATATTATAAATATATCTATATATATATGTATTATGCTAATAAGTCATTACTTATACTGTTGGAATTTATTAAAGCCCCCCTTACTGATTGGCTGTTGCCATGTCCCTTAAGGACCTCACGGATTGGCTGTCATGCATTGCAACCCCTATTCCCTTAGCTGTCACGTGAGCCAGCTTTTAAAAAACCCTTGCACACGGCATCCTGCCTCTTTTCGACGACTGCCTAACTAAACTTTGAAAACTCTGTTTGTAAATATTCTATGACTGCACCTTTCTCTTTTAAAAAACCCTTGCACACGGCATCCTGCCTCTTTTCGACGACTGCCTAACTAAACTTTGAAAACTCTGTTTGTAAATATTCTATGACTGCACCTTTCTCTTTTAAAAAACCCTTGCACACGGCATCCTGCCTCTTTTCGACGACTGCCTAACTAAACTTTGAAAACTCTGTTTGTAAATATTCTATGACTCCACCTTTCTCTTTCTTAGTAAAATTGCTGTGAAACTACATTCTGGTGTTTTGTGCTTCTTCTCTCAGGCTTTCATCCTATATCTCTCTTTTGATGATTTATCTGCACATTGTTACCCCATTCTCACGTGCAAAGAGTTGAACTTTATTTACAGGATTATTTTAATCCCAACAATACAGGCGTGAATGTCACTTAAGGAAAAGGGTTAATGTCAATATGTAGAACAATATTATGAGATAATTGGAAATAGTTGGCCGAAAAACGCAGGATTTGATTACGTGAGAAGACGAAATTTCTGCTGCAACACTTTTTTTTTGCATTTGAGAGACTAGTAAAAGAACGTGGAGAACGTGACACTAAAGCACTTCGAGTTATTGATGACATCACGGTACAGTTAGTAACCCATGTTAAACTTTATTCTTAGCCAAAATGCCAGAAGTCGATACTAATTACCACCATCAATAGTCTTACAGAACGTTTAAAAAAAACTCGCACAATCTTGTTTAATTTGGGATTTTTCAGTTGTTTAACATACGAAATCGAGGTTTCACATCGAGTAAAATCAAATAGTCAACAAATACATGTTACGAAAGACAAGATAAGTTACTATTCTACTAACCTGGATAAATTAATTTGAGTTTTAACTTATTTTAAAGCGTTTTTTTTTTCCAAAACAAACTTGGTTTCTACCTGTACAGTTAGAAAGAAAAACAAATTGCTCGGTGCAATTTTAGTTAAAGGGCGATGCAGTTAATTATTTCCATGTAAAAGCATTATTTTGTACTTACTCAGTCATATTTTATCTCTCACGGCACGAAAAAGAATTTAAAAATATCAAGCAGAACTTTAATTAGAATGATTTTTCCATTTCCATAAGGGAGATATGAAACGTCGAGTCGCTGCCATTTTCGGAGTGGCCGGTTAAGCTAACTACCCTCGCGACACTTATCTGCCCTTAGTTAGCTAACCGGCCACTCCGAAAATGGCAGCAACTCGACGTTTCATATCTCCCTTATGGAAATGGAAAAATCGTTCTAATTAAAGTTCTGCTTGATATTTTTAAATTCTTTTTCGTGTCGTGAGAGATAAAATATGACTGAGTAAGTACAAAATAATGCTTTTACATGAAAATAATTAACTGCATCGCCCTTTAACTAAAATTGCACCAATTGCTTTTCATGTGCCTTGCATGCGGACGGTTGATAATTGGTAAAAAATCGAAAAATAAACAAAAGTGTTAGAAACATACCCAATAAATGTCACCAATCGTGGGAAAATATAGTGTTCTACGAGTATTTTGCTTAATTTTCGTTATTTTAGCGATTATCAAAACTATGTGTAATCTCAGTCATTTTTTTTTCGTTCTAACTGAACAGGTGGACACCAGGTTTGTTTTGAAGAAAGAACTCTTTAAAATAAGTTATACACAAATACATTTATCCAGGTTAGTAGAAGAGTAACTTATCTTACTGTTCGTAACATTTATTTGTTGGCTATTTGTGTTTTTTTTGGTGGTAGAACAAAAGCCCAGCGGACAAAAGCCCACCAGACAAAAGTCCACCAAAATAAGTCAAACCCGGACAACAGCCCACCAACGTAAAAAATAAATTAATTATTAAAATTAAAAAAATATATATTTTGATATTTATTATTTTTACAATTATCAATAAGTCTTTGTTTTTCCGGTACTTTGTAAATACTGCATTCTTTTAACGATTGCATCATAAAAAAATGACGCACCCTTTTTACTACTAACCCCAAGTTCGTGTGGTAAAACGAAAAATTGTGGAAATTTTGATATGTTTGCTAGTAAGTCATGGGTTGCTTCCCTTTGTTTGAAACCGTTTGAGGGTGAAGGCTTTCAGTTTTGCTTACGTGCCAGGTTGAAGGTCACATGGATTATTTTGCGTAGGAGTTGGGTTAGGTTGAAGCCATTTTGTGTCACGTGGTTTCTATTTTTAGAAATGATGCATTGGTTCTGTCTCGATTTGATATCGGCGCGAAGTTTAACCAGAACAGACTTGGGCGCCTGACAGTCAACACCTGTAAAAGCTGTTTCTCCGTCCATAGGTGGGACGTTAAATTTTGAGAAGAATTTCTACTTGAAGAAATTTAAGAGATAGAGTATCTCTTGGCAAGAATTGCCTTTTATGTATGAAATATTCTTCCTTCGGTCAACGAATATTTCCTTTTCAAGTCAGAGACTTGAAATGAAGAATTATGGAGAATTTGAACGAGATAAAAATATCTCAGGGCACGAAATTGCCTATATTGAAGAGCTTGGCTCTCGTGGACTGAAATACTTTGCTGTTGAGAAGATTCTAAATCAGAGATTAAGAATCGTAAGGTGTGATCGTCCTTGCAACACAGTTCGATTTGAAAGAGATAACTTTGAAAATTGGATCCTCACATGATTGCGCGTGATGCTATTTGGGACAAACTGTTAAAAAATCAAGTATTATGTTTATTTGAAATTTGGACTGTTCTAGTGAAGTATTTCTTACGTTGGGTTTGCTATAAGAAAATTATTGAAGAAAAGGAAAGAAAAAAGGAACTTTGTGACAGACGTTTGATAAAATAAAAAAAGGTTATTTTTACCATGAAAATTATGTCAGCATTCAGCACGGTTTGTCAATTTTATTACTTTTGATTGTAACTTTGGTGTAAAGAAAAAAAGAGACTATTTGATTGATTTTGTAAGAATACTGACTTTATAGCAAGTTCATGTTTTATAAGGATTTATTCCTTTGCTTAGATTGTGTTTTATTGTGAAGAAAAAAAAAGGATTACTTATTTCGCGAACGAAAAGTAAGGTGTTATTATCTGCCTCCCTTTTTAAGATTGTGTCAATTTTTGTTGTATCTAACTTTAATGTTAACAAATCCTGATGTTGTATTTTTTTTATTTTTATTTTTTTTGTACGTTACCTAGGAATAATTTATTTATTCCAGCTCTGGAAAAAAAGCAGTCCAAGCTACCTTTTTTTTGTAAATAAAACTTTGTTTTAACTTTTATGAACATCTTGTACTCGTCCATTCCTTCTCTCTTGTTATAATTTTTTTGTGATAATTGTCCTAGGTAACATGACTTTTGTTTAGAGCGGTTTTCGTTAACACCCACGAAAAATCCGACAAAATACATTTTTAAAAAAATTATGTATAGTATTACCCATCTTTCGCGGAAGAAAAAACAACAATTATGTAAGATTGAAATTGGGGGATCAGTTTGGCAAATAATTTTAACATAAAATGATCCACCATTTCCGGACAATTCTAACTTTTTAAGGCATTTAATTATTCTTCTTTTGCAATGGGATATAAATTCTATGCATTGTTTTTCGGGCGGGGTGGGTGGATTTTACTTTTTAAAGCGATTACGTGTGGTTTTACTACTTTGCTGATCGGACTTAGTGTTAGACTAACACTACGTCTGATATGCAAAATAGTAAAACCACACTGTTAGTGGTAAAAAAAGTTAGAATGGCCCGGAAAAGGGAGATCATTTTACGTTAAATTTATATGTGCAACTAATCCCCAACTCTAAATTTAAAGAATAATTGGGTTCTTTTTTTATTTCAGTGTGTTCACACGTCATTGCATAAAAAAGTTAGAATCTCATTTTGGAGGGGGGGGGGTACTTTTATTTTTTCCCATTACATATTGTTCTCAAGATTTTGCTAAACTCATTGTGAGATTTTCATCTATGTTTTTCTCTTGTACCATCTTTTCCTATTTATTAACTTGTGCCATTTTTACCGGTGCCACTCTAACTAAATTAGATGAAAAACAATGCATAGAATTTATCTCTCATCGAAAAAAAAAATGGTAAATGCTCTAAAAAGTTAGAATATCCCTGAAATGGAGGATCATTTTATGTTAACATTATATGCAAAACTGATCCCCCAATTTCAATCTAAAATAATTGTTTTTTTTCTTTCTGCAAAAGATGAGTAATACATAATTTGTTTTAAATGTATTTTTCGTTTTACCACCGGACTTAGGGTTAGTAGTAAAAAGGGTACGTGTTTTTTTATGATGTAATCTTTAAAAACATGCAGTATATATAAAGTACCGGAAATACGTTTAAACATGAAATTTTAAAAAATTTTGTCACGAAAAAAAAATTGCAGACAAAGAGTTATTAATAATTGTAAAAAAGTTAAATATGAAAAAAAAATTTTTAATTTTTAAAAATGTATTTATTTTTACGTTGGTGGTCTTTTGTCCGTGTATGACTTATTTTGGTGGGCTTTTGTCCGGTGGGCTTATGTCCGGTGGGCTTTTGTCCGCACACCTTTTTTTGTTTACTATTCTTGAAAATCGTCAAAACACGGAGAGATCATACTTACAGCTTTTTTGTTTTCACTTCGTTTTTTTTTTTTATTATTATTATTTTGGACACCAGAATACGGGAAATGATATTTAAAATAAAAATAACAAACAAAAAAAAACCCCAAAAAACAAGGGTTTCGAAAATGAAAATCTTGAATTTCTTTTCTAGGACAGAAGTGGCCTTCACATCGAAGAAGGGGAAATACTCAGGTCAATGAAGCATTCAAAGCTACATTATCATCCCACTCTGAAAGGATGGGGACCGATTGTTCAATATAATTAACAAGAAAGAAAAAAACGATAAATGAAACAGATATACAACAAATAACTTTTACGAAACGCAAGAAAATGTACTTTTCTATCTACCTATATAAGTTTCATAAACCTTGTCATTTCAACTGTTACTGATTGTAAGATTTATTATCTCTGAATTTGTTATCGTCACTTCTAGTCATATTCCAAGATGGCAGCCAATTTGTTTGCAAGCTGCTTGCTAATTTCAGGCTTAAAAGGGTCACGCTAAAGGGTTTGCGTCCAATTCATTATCGGTAGAAAATATCGTATACGGATGGCCAAAATGACAACTTTTTGAGTCTGTTTTGTTGTTTCACAAGATTTTTTTTGTAAAATACAAAACAAATCTTGTGAAACAACAAAGCAGACTCAAAAAGTTGTCATTTATTTTAATAAAGTATTTCACAATATATTTAAAAAAAAAAATTTTATTATGAAAAAATATTTCACAAGATGTCATTTATGTAAAAAAAAAAAATATTTCACAAAATTTTTTGTATTTTGTATTATGTAAACTGACATGAAACCAGTTTTAAACTTTAAATTAAAAAATAATGCAACACAGCATCTCGCTGGATTTCCTCTGACCGAAATGTTTTAATAAGTAACTTGTAGTTACTGATAAAAATAAACTATTTCACAAGAACTTTTTTTTAGAAATAATAAATAAAATAAATGCAACAGAGCATCTCGCTGAATTTGTTCTGGCCGACTCATCCTCTCAAAATAAATTCCGACAAATATGAGCTAAAGAGCGTATCTGAGGTACCAAACTGCGATCGAAGCTTTCTTTTGGTCGTCATCCACGTATTCTCAATTAACTGTGTGTGAACTGTAGAATCATTAGGATTCAAGAAATTTCCTTCATCGGCAGCACTTTTCCTGGCCTGCAGCGGCTCGCAGCGGCAAATGGCTTCAGTGACTCAATCGCAGTCATTTAAAAATAAAGAATAGTCTTCAATATTAAAGATAAGCATATAATTCCCCCCCCCCCCTCGAATACATTTTTTTTTGTTTATTTTTATTTTTCTACTTTTCTGTCAATAAACAATTCAGAAAACCATTTAATATCTTAAAATTTCATCCAAAATATCTGGCCTAGACCTTGGGAGTTGAAAAAATATCGGGTCAAATTTTCCTCCATCGAAAAATTAACTGGAGTAAGTTTTCCTAGTTCGGGCAAAAACATTAAAATTTAAGATATTTTCTTTAATTAAGTTTAAACACTGGTTTAATTCTTGAATAGGGACCACTGTTTTCTTTCGCTCATTTCACTTGGTATTCGCCCAAATTTTGGATGAAACTGATTATTCGTCTTAATTATATTTTTGGTCCTGAAATAAAATTCTCATTTACTTTTTAAAGTGTTGATAATCTAACTTTAATTCCTGGTTTTAATCGCTGGCGGCCATGTTGGTTTTTATTGTGTTTTTCTTGGACTAAATATATTTTTTCCTTGGACTAAAGATATTTTTACTGCTTTAACATTTTATTACACACAAAAAACAAACTTTGAACATTCTATTTAAGTTTTAACGGAATTTAACGAATTTAAAAGCACACATGAAAAGGTTAAACCATACTCATCGTGGATTTAAGAA
This sequence comes from Sepiola atlantica, assembly GCA_963556195.1. NCBI lineage: Eukaryota > Metazoa > Mollusca > Cephalopoda > Sepiida > Sepiolidae > Sepiola > Sepiola atlantica. The sequence goes on along the minus strand of OY744525.1, from coordinate 118,500,088 downwards.
TAACAAAATGTAGCCTAAAAGACGACGGGTAAAAAAAATGTGTCATAAAAGTTCAACTTGATATATACTAAAAAATAAATTAGAATTTTTTGTCAAGACAAAATGTACCATTTCACCCCAAAAATCGATTTTATCGAACATTTGGGTGAATACCGAGCGAAATGTGTGAGAAAATCCAACGGCCCCTATAGTATAATTTAACCTAAAATTCTTTGAAGACTTTTCTTTATTTTTGAATGACTGCGATTGCGTCACTTGAGCCATTTGGCGCTGGCGACCGCTGCGGGACAGGAAAAGTAGAAAAATAAAAATAAACCAAAAAAATTGTATTCGAGTGGGGAGACAATTATATGATTATCTTTAATATTGATGACTATTCTTTATTTTTAAATGACTGCGATTGAATCACTTGAGCCATTTGGCGCTGGCGGCCGCTGCGGGCCGCTGCGGAACAGGAAAAGTAGAAAAATAAAAAAAACCCAAAAAATGTATTCGAGGAGGGAGACAATTATATGCTTATCTTTAATATTGAAGACTATTCTTTATTTTTAAATGACTGCGATTGAGTCACTTGAGCCATTTGGCACTGGCGGCCGCTGCGGGCCGCCGCAGACCACTGCGGGCTACTGCGGGCCAGGAAAAGTTCCACCCTCCTTCATGGACCATTACATCGTGGTCGTATATGCCACTGCTAATCTCTGATAAATTTACATATGCAGACCAACCATTTTTTTTATAATAAATTAAAAAAGTAAAATACAAAAAATCTTGTAAAATACTTTTTTATAATTAATGGCTGAATTAAAATACAAAAAAAGTTTTTGTGTCATTTAGGTCATCCGTACACGATACTTTCTACCGATAATAAATTGTATGCAACCCTTCAGCTTAACCCTTAAAAGATAATAATGATTAAAAAAAAAAGCTCACCCTAATCCGACTGCCAACCACCCGGACTTAGGCTTATGGTTAAAATAGCCCCTATTTTTGTCTATTTGTTTTTCACCCCATGTTTTCTTGTTAACAACACAGCCCAACTTTGAATATTTTTAGAAGTTTTTATTTTATAAAATATTTTATATTACTTCCTTTAAAAATAATGAAACCCTCTTATATGAAGTGATTTAATTTCCTTTCTAAAATATATATATAAAGTTAGGGAGATGTATGCAGAACAGGAGACTGCAATGTTGAAAGAATGGGTGACAGTTCTTGACTAAGTAGATGTAGAACAGTTGAGGTAGAAGGTTCGGTTCATAAAAAAACATGAGAAGAAGCGATAAGGGGGAATTTGAGAGAACGAGGGATAAATAAAAACCTGGCAGAGATAGGTAAGTTTGGAAGTCAATTTCTAAAAGCTGCCTAAAACATACCAGTGTAGTTGTAGTGGTCATAAACATTGACATTTCTTTCCTCTTGTGAAGAGCAGCCCTAACAAGGTTGTTTGGTCACACGAAAACCAATCAGACTCCTGGGCATATTAATTTCGACCAAAACATTGAAGGACTACATGCAGAACCTTTGGGATTTGCAGGTCAAGCAGAGAGCTGCCAGGCAGCTACGAAGATAGATACCCTCTCTCCTGTCAATGTGATACTGAGCAAGGCTGCCTCCAGTGGAAAATATACTGCCCAAGCAAATACATTCATCAGCCGCTGTTTGTTAATCTTCTATTCTTTTATTCATTGTCTACACTTATGACAATCTACACCCAACTGTGTAGATCACTTAAATAAATATATGATTTGTTATTTATAGAAGGGCTTTGTTTTCCTTTTTACTAGATGACCTTTTTGTTACAAATTATTATGTCTTACAGTGTATATCAAGTTTAGCTCCTATATAACATTTAAATGACCCTTTTAAAAAATCTACTGATTTTTACTGTGAAAAGGATGGAAAAGTATATACTTACTTTTATTTATGTAATTGGGGTACGAAATGGCTTGTTTCTTTTAATTCTGTTAAAACTCAGCTCGTATCTTTTAATTGTAGGTGTGTCCCTTTTCTTCCTGAGATTCTCATAGATGGCTCTGCTCTTGAGGAGAAATAGACTCTGAAACTTCTTGGTCTTTCTCTCTCATCAAATCTTTCTTGAAGTTCATACATTAGATCTATTGCGCTTTCTGCTTACCATAAAGTCGGTTCTCTCTATTGCGCTAAACGCTTTCTCACACCTGAGGCTATTCTCTATCTCTACAAATGTACTATCAGACAATGTATGGAGTATTGTTGTCATATTTGGGCTGTTGAATCTCTGCCCCATTTGATGGTTCTTATTAAGGTGGAGAAACCTATCTGTAATTTAATTGGCCTCACCCTTTCTTCTTTTCTGCACCCTCTCTCTCACATACGTGATGTTACTAGTCTCAGTCTTTTCTATAAATACTATTATGGAATGTGTTCTTCAGAATTGTGTTATCTATTCCCTGCTTCTTTTGTTCCAGCTCGTTTGACTCATTGGTCTAGTGACCTTCATCAATTCGCTGTTTTGATACTTAATTGTAACACAGATTGCTATTTCAGTAGGTTCTTTTCAAGAACTGCAGTCTTGTGGAACTCTCTTCCTGCTGACTGTTCTCCTCCTACCTATAGCCTTCGTCTGTTCAAGACTAAGGTCAATAGGCATGTCCTGTCTTTACGATAATTAACTTTCATTCTTGTAAGCTCCTTACATCAAGTTGCTTCCTGCCTTGTCTGGAGCGATTTCCATTAAAAGAAATCAAGGCAGAGAGAAATTGCAGAACAGCCAGTTACATAAGTATCCGGCTGAGATGTGGTCGGATGTATATCGTTTTATGATACAATGATAGTTCTGTAATATGAGTCTTAAAACAGGATTAGATCTGATGACCTCAGAGAAAAATTAAATCTGGACAGCGAGATATGTGCAGAATAAGAGACTTTGTTGGTCTGCCTATGTTAAAAGAATAGAGGAGAGATCTTGGGTTAGTAGATGTAGAAGAGTTGAAGTAACAGGTCCAGTTCGTTCACAAGGGAAGACCAATAAAAACACGAGAGAAAGTAATAGAAATGAACTTGAGAGAAAGAGGGATAAATAAAGACATTTTCAGAGATAAGTTAGTTTGAAAGTTAATTTCTAACAGCCGTCCAACGTATGTTAGTATGTAAAACGGACAGTAAACCGAATATGATTTTGTTTTAATTGAGTTTTTTGGGGCAAAATGCTTTTTTTGTAGAAAAATCTTTTTGTTTTTCTTTTCATGTTTAAAATAATTTTACAAAAAAAATGTTGCAAGATAAAACATGACCACCAGTATTTAAAAAAAAATAAAAGTAGATTCTCAACATTTAAATAAAACTAAATTATAATTTTATTTTGATTTCATTTATCAAAAATGTTCATCCCTTAAGTCTTCTCCTGCTCTTTACAAAAAGTTTTGAATCATTCTAGCGATTGTTGCCTACCTCGAAAATGCTAAACCTGTTTTTGAACACCAATATGGATTCAGATCATACCGTTCTACTGTGAATATCCTAACGGTCATCTCTGGACAATATATACCACACACTGAATAAGCTGCTTTCCATTACCAACTATAAGAAAGAAGGTCAACCACCGATTGTCATGGCTAAGAGCACCGATCCCTAGAGTCCAACGTTGTAACTCCTCAGTCTGACATTCTAGTGCAACACAAATTATATTTAAAAAATAGTTTCTTGTTTTTTACTTATTATAGTTTCTTCAATAAATTAAATATCTTATATGGTCGATTTAAAAGTTAGAAATAATAATTAAAATAAACGGTGAATTTGTAGACTAGAAACTTAAGCTCCCCTCCCCCCCCCCACCCCTAATGAGATTCTACTTTTTTTAGGCGATCACATGTGAACACGCTGAACAACTTTAAGAAAAAAATTTTTTTAGAATTTATAATTTTGCATATGATTTAACACAAAATGATCACTCATTTCCGGGCCATTGTCAAACCGGATGGCGTTTTACAGGTATACAGCTAGAATTTATGTTTTTTTTTGTTTTGTTAAACCGCCCCCAAATGTTTTTTACTCTCCCCAACTCTGAGAAATATTTTCAGTTTAAAAAAACTTGATAAATTGTAAGTTTATTTATGCTGACAAATTCATAATAAACTAAAATAATTATTTTTCATCATTTAAAAAAAATGATTAGTTTATCAAAATGAAACTGGAAAAGAAAACATTTAAAAAGAACATTTTTTTCTGACGACACCACTCTACTATCGTCATGTGGGCAAAACTGACGTGCACATATCTGAGGCAATGGCTGAATCCTTAGAAAATGACCTCATGTCAAATGGAAGGGGGTTAAAAATGGATGGTAACTTTTAATGCAGCAAAGACAAAGCTACTTTCCTTCAATACTACAAGAAACGTCTTCAACCACCGATTGTCATGGCAAATAGCACCCTACCTGAGAGTTCATCATTCACAGATAACATGAATTGGAATAAATACATTGAAAACATTGCCAGGGCTGCTGCAAAGAAGGTGGACTCCCTCTACCATGCCAGTAAAGTTCTCACACCTGACATTATCCTATATCTCTACAAAGCCACCATCCGCCCATGCATGGAGTATTGTTGCCACATCATGACTGGTGCATCATCCGCTAATCTCTTCCTCTTAGACAAGGTCCAAAAAAGAGTTGTCAAATTGATAGGTCCTCACTATCCACCAAGCTCCAGCCCTTGTCACATCGCCACAATGTTGCTTCCTTGTGCCTGTTTTACAAGTACTTCAATGGATTGTTCTCTGATGAGCTTGCTGCTCTGGTACCCCCACGACGTAAATTCACTAGACCAACTCGACAATCTGCCAAATCCCATCCATACACTATGGTGGTCCCCAGATGCCGAAGAGCTTTCTACTCCAAAAGTTTCTTTCATCGTGCTGCTGGATTCTGGAACTCCCTCCCTGCTTCCTGCTTTCCTGATGTTACTTACATGCAGAAATTAAAAAATAATGTAAACAGACATCTCGCTGTGCAGCTCCTAATTTGGGTTGACCCCCCCCCCCCAACCGTGACCCTTTTTTCTCAGTAGCCCCTTACGTCTACAGTCGTGGTCTGCCTTGTTTGGGGTGAACTATGATAAAAAATTAAAAAAACAATATTTCCACGATTTCTAATAATTCAAAACTTGAAAGACTTGGCGAAAAGTCAACTTGGAAAGGCTTTCCTCAACAAATCCTCTCTTAACTTTACTAATAACCCTAAGTCTTGGTGGCAACAGTCCCCTCAAATCTCTTAATCCTACGAATACCTTAAATTCGCTCCCCCTGCAAACCCCTTCCCTTACACCACTATTAAGTGTAAGTCTGCTTGGCAAGCCCTGTCCTAAAAATCCCTCCCTTAACCCTACTACTAAACATAAGTCTGGGTGGCAACATCCCCTAATAAACCTCTTAACCCTACCACTAATCCTAAGTCAGGTTGACAACAGAGCCCCTCCCTAACAATCTGGTTACATTTAAGATTTAACCAAAACGGTTACATGTCATTCAAACACTATCTGTTCGGAAAGGGGGGAGGGTGATCATTTTATGCTAAAATGTATATACGAAACTGATCTCACAATCTAAATTTTAAAATAATTGTTTGTTTTTTTGGGGGGAGGGGCATAGGTGAGGGTCATCATCTTCAATAATACCAAACATTTTTTTTGGACTGGCTGATCAAAAGAGTTGCCCTTGCAAAGAAGCCTCAAATATTTTGAAGCATAATGTACAAAAGAACGAATAAATGTTTTTTTTGTTTTGTATTTTGATTTCTTCATCAAAAATTAGACATTGCAGGATGACATCATAATGAACATCGGATCGGATGATAGCTATGGAGATGCACTGGAACATCCAAGCGGCCTTCTCTCATGATTTGTTCCCGCAAATAGCCATCATTATACTAAAACGAAGTAAATCAAAGTTGTTTTTTTATTCCTATGTATTTAAATCACACAAAATACATAATAAAATATTCCTAAACTTTTTGTATTGAATTATCTTTGATAATAATTCCATTTTAATTGTTGTAATTAGCCGTAATTTGCAATTAACTCACTAAATAAAGTCCTATCAATCACTCTCATCCTTTACCTCACTGTGTCTTTATTAACACACTGCTGTCATATTATATAGTATCTATCACTCTTGCTTCCGTCTCTCTCCGTCACTCTCTCTTAAAATACTTCATTATAAACAAAAAGTAATATCACCAGTAGTTGTAATATTATTTAACTAGTACCTGTAGAGAGAAAAATAGAGAGGGGGATGAGCTAGCAGAAGTAAACTACTTATGGATTTTATGTTTTTCATGTTAAACTGGCTTTGCAAACCCACTTTTTCCTGATTTGGCTAAGATCAAAGTGTAGTATCTATTCTGATGGATACTGCACCCCATAGACTTGTATTGTCTAGGCCTTCAGGGCTTGATTTACGCTGATATATGGGTCTGTCCTGTGCAGTTCTAGGAGGTCCACCCTCCCAGGCTTCGCCTCCCCTCTTTGAGGAGGAGTAAGTTTATTGCTTACTGCCTGAGGCGCCCTACAGGGAATGCCGACGGGGCTGCCCAGGCAATTTTTAATGGCCAGAGTGCTCACCTCTCGGGCGCTGGCTTTTCAAACCCCACTTTCCCGACCTTGTGTCACATCTTACTTGTGGACGTAAGATAAAACTGGCCTTGTGCCTAACTCCTAGAGAGGAGTAAATCAATACTCAATGGATGATCTAACAGGGCACATTTTCTTTTTTGTAAAATTATAATTTTTTTTTAAATTTAAAAACCAAGGATGATCATAGATCATAATACTAAAACTGTGATGGCATTGCTTGTTTGTTTGTGCATAGAATGTTTTAGTTTGTGGGAAGAAGAACAGAGGAGAGAGGAAGTAGAGGGATGTGGGATAGGAGTGTTATGAAAGGATGAGAATAAGAGACTTGGAAATTAGGGTAGAAAATGAATAAAGGGATGAGAGTAGTCGGAGGAGGGGAATTGAGGGAGTATTACTAGTAGTAGTGTGAGAGTAGAGTAAGACGAAGATGTCAATTATACTTGAAACACCCCAGACTAGACACATTTTGCCTTGACATCGTCTTTTTTTTTTTTTTTTACTTCTAGTTGAATTATAAACAAAACAATATGCATACTTGCATTTGCAGATTTTTTTTGTTATTCCTTACTTTCTCAGATTACGACCCATGCTAAAATCGACTTGGTATCAGTACTTTCTTGATGTTTACGTAAACTGCTGGATAGTACCGAAGTGGTTAGACAACCAAATTGTGAGAAAATAAGAGGATGACATGTAAACATTTCAACTGATTGAAACGCGAAAGTACTGCAATTAATTTTCACAAGCTATCACTGGCTGTTGCATCTTATGAAGGAATGATTAACTTTTGTCAGGAAGAAAAACTGATCACAAAAGAAAGAAGTGTTTAGGCGGAAAGCTAAAAGCAAAGAAAACAAAAAAAAACAAATAAAATACTTTAACACCCCTTACCCTAACAAAACCAAAAATGATTTTCAGTAAAAAAAAAACTAATCCTTACGACGCCATTTTTATCGGATTACAAATCAAAAATAATTTTCAGTAAAAAAAAACTTTCAAAATATAATTTATCACCTGTTTATTATTTCATCATTAAAAAATCCATGTTTTTTTTACCCCCACTTGTAAATCAAAACTTCGTTTTTTATACTTTTGGATGCAGGTAGGTCAACTGACTTGGCGGCAGTACTTTCCGGCGGTTTACATAAACATCCGGAAAGTATCGACGCTAAGTCGATTTTAGCGTGGGTCCTAATCTAAGAAAACACCCCCAAAAGTTTTATTCACAAAACATTTTCTATTGTAAACTTTAGAGATTTATAAAATCAATAATGTTTTGAGTAAATTTGATGCGTGCAGAAGAGTAGACTTTGATGGTATGGCCACGTTGAAAGAATGGATGAGAGTTTTTGGGTTAGTAGATGTAGAACAGTTAAGATAGCAGGTTGAGTTTACAGGGGAAGGCCAAGGAAAACATGAGATAAAATGATAAAAAATGGACCTGATGTAAAGAGGGATAAATAAAGACCTGTCCAGAGATAGGTTAGTTTGGAAGTCAATTTCGTAAAGCCGTTAAATGCCTTAGAGCATGTAAAATGGTAGTTAAACCGATGATGATGATGATGATGATGATGATGATGATGATGATGATGATGATGATGACGATGACGACGACGACGACGACGACGACGATGATGACGATGACGATTATGATGATGGTGTACATGTTTTTGTAACATTTAAAACGCAATAAACAATAACGTAGATTCATTATTACATATCTTTAATTGAAAAGAAAGATAAAAGATAATCAGAATGAAGTAGATCAAAGATTTTAAGGGAGACTTTGAAATAGAAAACAAATATATGTTGATCCACTAATGCAGTAAGCATTCTGTGAAATGTTGCATCACCTACTTTGTCAAAAAAAATCTGCTCATGGAAAACAAAGCAGCTGTTCAATCGACTATACAGGTGTGCAAATAATGTCAATCTGCAGATACAGCAAAAATCGGTTAGAAAAATTGAAGCTCGACGAAAATTGGCAGCAATTGATAAAGGATATTAAGATACTTGATCGACACTATTACTCAACCCTCATGGATTTCGATACATCGCATTTAATTATTTGTGGGATATTTGTACACCATGATTTTTCAAGTTGTATTTGCCATCTGGAGAAAGAGTCCTGTGAGCATGGCCTGCTTACAAAAAATGGTACCACCTCCTACAGTAGGGAATGAAAAATTTTTTGCATATGAGTGAGAAGTAAAGATTACAATTCAGCTGTGCATATGCCCCAATCTGGGAATAGCATAGTAAAGAGATATCATCGTATGGTTGAATGATTTATGGCCAGAATCTAATATTTTGTCTAGGAGGCAGTAATCTGGCATGATGTGGCCCTCAAAAACCAACATCACACATGTTCTTGCTCTGATTAATGTGATATATACATATGACGTCAAAATGAAGGGGATTTAACATTATCTTTTCTTTTTTTTAATCTATTCATTTTATGTCAATTTTTCCTTGTTCAGCGGTCAGACGTTTTCAGCCGAGTCAGCAGATTCCAAATTCCACTCTGAAGATAAGCTATACTTGACAGTTGATGACGACCTATACAGAATTTAAAAATACCCTGCTTGTGCCTGATAAGGAATGGAGAATGGGGAGCGATTTTGTGGAATTACAGCTATTTCGTTTTTATGAGGAAAGTTTTTCAGTTTGGCAGCAGATAACAAACAAAGAATATGTTGCAAAAAGTACTCGTCCACAGCCCACTATAACAGTGTGTTTTTTTTCTTTTCTGACTATTTGTAAATGTTTTTTTACTAACCACAATGATTCTTCTGTAAATAAAATCTTTTTAAAACAAATTAGTAAGATCAAGCCACAGAGTAAATGTGGTATTTTAGTTAGAGTGTCTAGCATAGGGTAAGCCCAAAGGTTTTTGACAAAATTGGATAAACATCGACCCCCCTCTCTCCCAAAACGATTTTGACTTCATGCCTAAGGTAAAGGATGAACTTTAAGATTATTGTTTTTGTTTAAAAAATAATGTTATGCATGTATATTTTTAGCTTAAATAAAATGACAGTGTTAGCAGATAAAATAATTTAAAAGCAGTGACTGGTATAAGAAGAATAAATGTTTATATTTTAAAACAGACAAAATATCTTGTTCACTTTATGTTCGGGCATTCCTTTCAGCTTGCAGACTCATCAATTTTTAATCCCATAAATCAACAGAACATTTTCTCTGACACAGTAGACAAGTAATGTCAACATATACTTACCCCAAGTCGTTCCAAAATTCTGCAGATCTTCAAACACAACGTAGGCATACAATGATTAACAGAATATAGCACTCAACATGACATATATTTTCGCATTGGTGCCTCAAACCAGGATTCTACATAAGGATACATTCCTAAGCCACGATAGTCTAACAGATAGAGTGTTTCAGCATGTGAAGGGCTTATGAGTATTATATGGATCAATTGCAGCAAGAACAAACCTTGACAGCAGCCTATCCTGAAAGAGCAAGTTATAAAGTCTGATGTTTGATGATGCAAAGTCAAAAAGTTAGCTTGATGGAGAAGGAGCATAGGAAGTAGCGCTCACTTTATTTGTGCAAAGAAGCACTCATCTGCCAACTTTATGATTTTGAGATCATGGAGGATTTTCATGAACGTTGATAATTTAACTGACAAAAATGCCCATGTTGGGTCTGGAAAGCGACACATGAACGATCTTCTTTATATTATATGCACTAGACACGCATGTGTATAGAATGTTGGAATTCGTCAGTGGGGTAAATACAGTTTTTGACTGACATCTAAATGCTGACAGATGTTGCACGATAAGAGTCGAATTTCACTGTGTGAGTTATAAATTTATATTCGTCATGTAAGGGACACAACTCAATTTACACTTTTGTTTTTTGCTGGAGGACGGGTTATTCCCCTTCAATAAAATAACAAGATCTTAATTTTTTTATCAAAATAATATTTTTATTCTCCATTAGATTCTCTCACAGATGAACAAACATTCCCTGAACCGTAGCTTAATCTTTGACCCTCTGTGTCCTGTCTGTGTCAGATTCCCTTCCACTTCTATCTAATCTCTTATATATATTTGCTTAAATCAATTTATCTCAGCTCTGCTGCAGAATTTTAAACCTGACATTAAGTTTCCATTGTCATCCAGATTTTTAAGAATTTTAAATTACATTCCTTCATCAGAAACTTTGTATTGGTCGGATTTTGGATACATTACACACTTGATGTCTCAGCTAGTTTGGCCATGTATAGTATGCCACCTCTTGCATCATTTTCATGGCTGGATATACCCGGCAGTATGGTGCATGCTTGTTATGGTGTAAGTTGATCTATTTCAAGAATAAATGAACTTACCCAGACATAATAAATACAGTTACGACTAAGCTTGGTGGCAGTTATTGATGGCAGTAATGGCCACAGAATCGGACGTATACTTTCTGTAACATACTTTTGTAAATACACCTTTGTTAATTATACTACAGATTGTCTTGATTATTACCGGCCTTTATAGGCCACAACAATGGTAGACCTCTGTGTATTTTTATGTGAGTTTGTAAAATATAATTCTCAGAAATTGTATAACTACAGACTCTTTTTTATGTTATGTACTAACAAGTCAACACTTATCAAAACCCAAAGGCTATTCGAGGATAAAGGGTAAATGAGATTGTCAAGTGGACAGTAAAACAACACTGTGTGGATTGCTAACGATTTTTTTAAACTGTCAAGAATTTGATTATTTAAGATTAGACTTGAAAATGACCATGTAATAGTTAGCTAGGAAGCAGCCTGGTGGTATTGTGGTCCACAGAGGGGTGATCTTGGAAAGAACCTTTGCTCATAGAAATTCTGTTTAGTTTCAGGTGCACAGAGGAAGAAAGGAAAATTATTTATAGTGGTTGTAGCTTGACGAATTTTTGTTGTAAATGTTTTATGGGGGAACCATAGATTGGAACTCATTTGAGCACTAACTATGTAAATAACGATGGAGTATAAATGACTAGGAATCATTTTTTCTGTGAGAAAGAGGCTGTGGGAAAGAGGTTTGGTTTGGTTTGTTTTACGGCATATCACAAACCAAACCAAACCTCTTTCCCACAGCCTCTTTCTAACAGAAAAGAGGCTGTGGGAAAGAGAAAAGGTTTCCCCCACTAGATTACAAAGTACGTTTTGTATTCTGTCAAGGCAAGAAAGTGTGGTCTGAGTGGAACCTCCCCAGATGTGGCAACAATACTTCAGCTTAGCACGTATTTAACTATTATACTGGTAAAGGATTGTGTCAGTAGTGAGATACATTCTATCGCGATAGAATAATCAAACCATTTTTCTAGTGACCGTAGAAACAGATTTGATTTAATTCTTCCATTTAGGTCTATAGTGAAGGACAATCTTAGAGGTTCATCAAGGCATGGGGCTTCCTCAAAGAGAGAGAGAGAGAGAGACATCCTTTTCAAATAGGAACAATGTAAAAAAAGATTTTCAATGGATTTCATAAGAGATTTAAAAATACATTTGAATAAAAGCAACCAGGCGTACACATTTTACAATATGGGTTTTCTTGTGTATGTATTCACATGTACGTTTTCACGTTGAAAGAATAAATGAAGTTTTAAAACATTTCATAGGAAAATATGTTTTAATTGTGTATTCGTATTCAAGTTTTAAAATTATCATAAAATACAGATAAACAAAAGTTTTAAATATCGTTTCTTGCTTGTATATATATAGACGTGTATTTGCAGATTTCAATTTCGTGTCTTCTGAATAAAATTTCAGGTGCTTTAAATGCACATTACAATAGTTTTTCTATACTTCTTCCTTGTACAAGGAATGTACCTACTCAACTACATCTCTGATAGTTAAGATGAATCACTTTTCTTGAATCGAAGCATGCAAGTTCTTATGTATTTGGAGATTTTAATATATATCTCAGAGATTGGCTTGATTTCTCAAGCTACACAGATACTTTTATAAATAGGCATGTGTTTTCAGATTTTAATTTCTCTAAATAAAATTCGCTTTGAAACCTGGCATTTTCAGGAAGTCACGATTGTATCTTGTGTGTCTTTTGAAAAAATATTCATTAAGTATCTTCACAACAACAATATTCTTATGTGTATTTATTATTAAATTAGTATCATAGAAAAATGCATATACACCAATTTTAAAAGAATTTGATTTCGCCATGTATGCAAAATATAATACATAATAACATATACAGACAAAAATTAAAATAGTACTGGCTTTTCATCTCTGTGTATTTGCATGTGGGATTTTAAATTAGAATATCGAGAAAAAGAAGATTCACAAACTTGACAAGAATATGTTTTCTCTCCTGTGTGTATCCGTATATGATTTTCCAGAGTAGATTTCTGAGAAAATCTAGAATCACAAACTTGACAAGAATATGGTTTATCTTTTGTGTGTATTCTCATGTGAGTTTTCAAATGCGATTGATCATAAAACGCAGTTTCACATACTTGACAAGAATATGGTTTCTCTCCCGTGTGTATTCGCATGTGAGTTTTTAAATTAGAATTACGAGAAAAAGCAGATCCACAAACATGACAAGAAAATGGCTTCTCTCCCGTGTGTATTCGTATGTGACTTTCTAGATTAGATTTCTCTGAAAATGCAGAATCACATACTTGACAAGAAAATGGTTTTTCTTTTGGGTGTATTCTAATATGAGTTTTTAAATGTGATTGATCAGAAAATTCAGTCCCACAAAATTGACAGGAATATGGTTTCTCTCCTGCATGTATTCGCATGTGGGTTTTCAAATTAGAATTGCGAGAAAACGCAGATCCACAAACTTTACAAGAATATGGTTTTTCTCCTGTGTGTATCCGTATATGATTTTCTAGGGTAGCTTTCTGTGAAAATGCCGAATCACAAACTTGACAAGAAAATGGTTTATCCCTGGTGTGTATTCGCATGTGATTTTTTATATGTGATTGATCAGAAAATGCAGTCCCACAAACTTGACAAGTATATGGTTTCTCTCCTGTGTGTATTCGCATGTGGGTTTTCAAATTTGAATTACGTGAAAAAGCAGATCCACAAACATGACAAGAATATGGTTTATCTCCTGTGTGTTTTCGCATGTGGTTTTTTAGATTAGATTTCTGTGAAAATGCAGATCCACAAATTTCACAAGAATATGGTTTCTCTCCTGTGTGTATTCGTTTATGATTTTTCAGGGTAGCTATCTGTGAAAATGCAGATCCACAAACTGTACAAGAATATGGTTTCTCTTCTGTGTGTATTCGTAGGTGATTATTCAAAGTGGATTTATTTGAAAAAGCAGTTCCACAAAATGTACAATTGTATGGTTTTACACCTGTGTGCGTTTTCATGTGATTTTTTAAATTAGAATTCTTGGAAAATGCATATCCACACACTTGACAGGAATATGGTTTATGTGTGTGTGTTCGTGCGTGGATTTTAAAAGATGATTCATCAGAAAATGCAGCCACACATACTTGACATGAATATGGTTTTTCTTCTGTGTGTATTTGCATATCGTTTGCCAAAGATAGTGAGGATTCACACGTTTCACTAGCAACTGATTCCTCTACTGTAGTTTCCTGCATGTTATCTTAACCAAGGCTTCTTTGAATCTGAAAATAAATGGATTAACACAGATACAAAGGTTTTACATTATTTTTCATCAATTTATGTTTCACTAAAATAAATCATATTCTATCATTCATCTGAAATTATAACATTAGGAAGTCCATAATTTATGAAATATCATGACGTATGAATAATTACTTACTGTTATGATAAAGAAGTATAAGACATTGGAGATAAATGAGAAATCAGATGTGGAAAAAGTATATTTGGATTGTGGGGTTATTAAAGTTGTCTAAATATTTTGTTACTTTGATGATACCATACATATCAGAAGTGCAGTACAAGTGACTTCGTTGGTTTGTTCACATTGTAAGAAGAAATGAGAGTTCTTGGGTTAGTAAATGTACAATAGTTCAAGAAGCAGTATCAGTTGATAGAGGAAACATAAAAACATAATGATGGATTTGAAAGAAGGAAGGGTAAATTAAGACCTGACCAGAGTGAGTTCATTTTGGAGTAAATTTCTAAAAGCTGTTAAACACAAGACAGCATTCATAAAAAAATATTCGATTAGACATAAAAATTAGAAAATGAATTAATACATTAATTATAATTATGTATTTAAGGAGAAAATTACATTTTTTTAAAGAAGACTTGTTAAAAATAAACAAAATCACACCCCTTTTCTGTAGTGGTTCCTAAATGCAGAAAGAATTTCGACTCTAATTGCTTTTTTCCTGTAACTGCTTTCTTTCGAAATTCTCTCCCTGTACCATATTTACCCAATCGTACCAACATACATAAATTAAAAAAGGGTTTCTCAGCAGTGTGTACATGCATGAGTTCTTTTAAATGTTATCTAAGTGAAATATCTGAAGATCAGACTCAGGGCTATCTAGCTATTCGACACCCCTGCCCTACAATGCAAGAAGTTATGTTTATTTTTTATTAATTGTATTTTGTATTGTCTCCTCTTACCAATGTTAAGTCAATTTTGTACCAGATAATTAACTTGTTAACTTGTTAAGAGAAATCATTAGTTCCAGATATTTGAAACTAAAATTTTGCAGAATTTTAAGGCAAAAGGAGTTTCTAATAGAACCTTCCCTCTTTTACACTCCACAAACAAAGTGTAAAACCGTTTTCAAATTTTGATTTAGAATTTGCCTAACAACATCTTTAATTGAACCATTTCACTGACAAAATTGGCAGTTCTACATCTAATCATTAAATGACCATGTCACGGACATTATGAGTGGTATGAAGGCTTAATGTATATATATATATATATATATATATATATATATATATATATATATATATAATTTCATGTATCCACATATAATGTTATAAGGAGACATAATCTTTTTGTTGGATAATGGCCCTATGGGAATGGACGTATCTGTTGGAAATCGTTGGTTTGACTTGTGTGAATTAACGCGGGGTGGACCATCAGTCAAGTGCAGAATAGGGCCTGTTCTCACAGTCAGAAATCACAAATGTGACAAGGTCACCGTGTGACGAGATCCCAGATCAAGGGTCAATGTGAACCTGCGAGAGGCTCTGTGACGTCATGGGCCCTTGCATGGAAAACTGAGGGATCCGTGACGTCACTCGTTCTTCGTGAGAAGCGAGTTTAGCCAGTCTGGGTTTTGAAGGCGAACCGATGAGACGTGGTTGTTACCATGTAAACTACAACATTTAAGAAAAATATTTCCCTAAGAAAATACAGGCGAGAGATATCCTCCCCCCCTCAATGAATGGTTAAGGAAATAATTGTTAAGTAACAATAAAGTAGTAATTTGTAGTTATAATGTAGTAACAATAAAGTAGTAATTTGCTCTCTCTCGACATTGGTGAATATCCCCAAGCCTATAAATGATTAATACCTGAAATAAAATGAATTGAAGTTAAGATTGTTGTTGGTGAGTCGGTCAGGAATCTTTTGCTGCAGACAACGGTGGTTCGCGGCAGGAAGGAAGGAGGGGAGAATTCATCCACTAGACAACATCGAGACGGCGACCCTCTACATGGCGAGGGAGAAGTCTAAAGGTATTCAAACAATATATGAACTGTGTGATTTATGATGTTTTAAAAATGACGAGTATTAAATGTGAACTGCCACGGCCAGTAGTGGGACTAGTTTACGAAACGCGTACTGCCGCGGTCCAAGCAAGAGTATGACCATGCAACATTTTATGTATCAATTTTCAGTATTTATTTCAACAGTGCTCAATATGTGAGTTATAAAAATATATTTATGGCAATTAAGCTACACAGTTGCTTCAGTGTTTCCTTTAGCCTGACGAGTCCCTATGGGGATAAAATAAAACGTGGAAGCATCTGTGTAGCTTAATTGCATTAAGTATATTTTCATAACTTACTATATATATATATATATATATATATATATATATATATATATATATATCTTATTATAAGCCTCTTTAAGGTAAAATTGAAAGTCGAGACTGTCAGGGAAAGATTAAAAATAAACATTTACTTAAAAGCCTCAGTGCAATGCTTCAACTCTGTCGTTGAGTACTATAGAAGTTTTAGATATTTATGCTCGCCGCTTTCAGTGTAAATATCACTTAATTTCCCTGTTATTACGTAACAATCCCTTATGGCCTAATTGGACTGGGTGAACACTTACAAATTCAAGGTATCTTTGTGAACTGGGTTTGCACGATATTACCGTCTGAGATTGTTACTTCCCTGTGCCATAAGCTTGAAACGATGTTGTACGTAGGTAAAATATTTTAAAAAATAATGTAATATTATATATATATATAAATATATATATATAAAATGAGTCCCGATTATAAAGGACAAAACATATACGTACATAGATAATAAACAAAACAAATATTATAAATATATATATATATATATATATATAGTACATGTATTAGTTCCTGTAGATGTAAATCCGCTGAAACTCAAGTGTTTATAAAAAGTGCTCAATACCAAGTAGAGCTGTTCTTAAGTATACATTTTTATTTATACAAACATTCTGTCTTATTTGGTCTGAAGAGGTTGACTCTGTATATATATATATATATATATATATATATATATATATATAAAGGTCTTATCTATCAATTCAGAAAAGTGTTCTTTTATGCAAGTTTCTAATAACTGAGTAAAAACAAATAGCAAGTTTTAGAAAAATCTAGAAGGTTAGAGAATGTTCTAGAACTTTTTAGAAAAATTGAGAGGGTTCTAGAATATTCTGTTACTAGTTGGTGCTCCCTATAGAAAGGTTTTTGCATTAGCTAGGTAGTTGTATTGTGGACTTAATGAGATTAATTTGAACTCTAGCATGATTCGTGGATTATAACCCAGTTCAAATGTTACATATCCGAGTCGGTGTACAGAAAAGTTGTTGATAAAACAGATGCACCTGGCGATTGTCAAAAGATAAGATAATTATCGGATGACCAAAAAGTTATTTGAAAATAAAATAAAACTCACAACCAGACAAACACCTGCAACGGAAGAAGTGACATAGACAGATCAATTGTCATAATGTAAAATCATGTTGACAAAAAGATATGCACCTGCAGTTGAATCACTTAAACGGTAAGAACCCAATGTCAAAAGAAAGAGATATGTCGGAAGAGTTAAAGGCCATTTTACCAGGTGCAATTGTATCATGCCAAGAAAAGATAGACAGATTTGTTGAATTGTCAAATGATTGCAAGCCCTCACCGAGTGCAACCTCGTTGAGGTCGTTGAGGTCGTCACAAAATTGTTACAATCGAAAATTGAAAGAAGTTAGTTGACGATCAAGCCTCGGAGAAGAATCAACCATCTGATTCCATGTGCTCAAATCCTCTCCAACCACCACCCTCATCGTCACAAACAAATAAAGATACATCTTATATTTTCATAAGATACATGTGTTGTCATTTTTATGTAGCCCTGCATTATACAAAGAATCTATTAAAATAACCTAGAATCTACAGAAATCGAAAGAAGATCACACAAAAGATTCTCCTATTAAAAAAAGAGTAACTACTGTCTGTAATTTTCTCTGCACAAAGTTATCATATATTTAATATTTGAGATTTTCTTTGTGAATTAAGAAAATTGCAAACTTAACACTCTCACTTCTCATAAGCGTACTTTGACCTACTTCTTTTTCTCCCTCATAACACTTCTCTATCATAAATTAACAGTCGACCTAAGTAAGAATTTTTGTTTTTCGTTTGTATTAAATATTTTTGTGTAGTAAATTAAATGTTATATGTAAACTGATCTCTCTGTTGTTCTCTTTAAATTTCTTGTTTTTACACATTCTTTTTTTAAATGTAAGAATCAAATGGTCAAAATTGTCTTGACTTACTCGTCACCAGAAATTGGCTCATCTCTGCCTGACATGTAGAAACTAGATGTGAAAAAGAATCAGTGCACATCAGAACCGTATCGACCACATGTGACCAACGTGCTTTGCTATCCATAAAAAACTGAGCCTATTAGAAGTTATCAATAGCGTTTTAGCACTTGAAGGGCTTATATCATTCAGCAATAGATATCAGTATTGAAAACAGTGTTGTTGGATAAGAGCATACGACATAAGTAAGTTTTTTTACTGAAGTGAACAGAACACAACAAAGATAAAAACAAATATGCAACAAATAAATGTCACCAAATGCAAGATAAGTTACTCTTTTGCCTAGTTGGATAAGTTTATGTACGAGGACACTTGATAATCGCTCAAAAATCGAAAATAAAACAAAACACTAGTAGAAACATATCCAAAACAGGTAACCAATCGTTCGAAAATTAAATGTTCTATACTGTTTAATTTTCGATTTTTGAGCGATTATCAATTTTCCGTGTAAGCTATGTTATTTTTCGTTCTAACAGAGTAGATACTTTGTTTGTTTTTAACAAAAATTACGCTATAAAATAAATTAAAACACAAATAAACTTATTCAGGTTGATAGAAGAGTAACTTATCTTGCCTTTGGTAACATTTATTTCTCGCATATTTTTTTTTACCCCTTTTTTGTTCTGTTGACTACAGTAAAAACAACTTAACTAAATTATGGTATCGAGCACATTGTTCTCGAGTTTAGTATTGAAAACAGTGTTGGTTGAGAAAAAACTACTATGTAATAAATATCTATTTTATTTTAGCGTTGTTTGTGGGTCACTATTTTATTTTAGTGTTGGGACAAGGTACTAAATTTAAAGTTATCTTAAAATCAATGTTGAGATAGTTGACAACTATATCTACTTAGAGAAGATGATGAGAAGGGATGCGTGTTCTTTTATCGACTTCAAATCTTGCGTGGTCAAGCTGGCCGAAATCCTTCGGCCAACATGATTCTGCGAGATTTCACGAGTTTCTCCCTTCAGAGGCGAAGAAGGGTTAAACAAAGAAAGAAAGAAAGAAAGAAAGAGAGTAAGAGAGAGTACCTTAATTGTGGTGTTCACCACAGAAGTAAATATAAGTATGATGTTGCATCAGTACACCTGCAAAATAGGGAATCAGTATCGTCGATGTCAAAGCTATATAAAACATAAAGCATTTAAGGGTAAACTTGTAATCTGAGACAAATAAAGATTGCTGATTGTTTAAATTAAAAATCAAATCTGCCCTCCCTTGCTGTACTTTGTATATGATCTTAGTACCATTAACATGTGCGTTATTGAAGACAATCTAAGACTATAATGATATGTGTTATTAGGAGGGTGTATATGGGCATAGATGGGTACCGCTTTGGCTTGTAATCTATAAGGAAAATATATCTTTCTTGGCCTTTTGGCTAGGAAGAAAGTGTAGTATCTGTTCTGATGGATGCTACACCCCATGGACCGGTGGCGTCTTGCCCTTTGGGGCTTGATTCCGCCGGTCTGTGGGTTTGTCCTGTGCAGTTCTAGGAGGTCCACCCTCTCAGACTTTGTCTTCTCACCCTTTGAGAAGGGGTTAGTTTATTGCTAATCGCCTGAGGCGCCCCTACCGGGGAATGCCGACGGGGCTGCCCAGACAATTTTTAAGGGTCATAAGTGCTCTTCCTCTAGGGTGCTGACTTATCAAATCCCACTTTCCGACCTTGTGTCACATTTTACCTGTGGGAGGTAGATAAATAAGGAAAAGATATCTACACCGTACACCTCTCATGTTTTCAATATAAAAATCTTAGCGGCAAGCCATGATTTTTCAATTTCTTTGTGTATGTGCTCTAGTGTTATGATCGACGAAAGTTTGCTGATGATTTACATAAAAATGACGGAAATTGAGTTGATTTAAATGAGTGTAAGCTCTCCATTCCATAAAATATATTACTGAGCCTTTAGCGTCTTTTCGTAGAATAATTGATTTAAGTTTTGTACGTTTTTTCTTTGAACATTACATTTAGGGTTTAGGTTACAGTCAAGGTACCAGACTCGGTAACCACACATTCTTCAAAACCAATTAGGATAAATCTTTTTCTTGCTCTTGTACTGTATTGTAAATGCATAACAAAGTGTAGATATCAGACCAGAGTAGATTCATGATATATAAATAACAAGCCAAAGCCGCACCAATATAAGACATTTAGTGTTTAACCTTGTTGCAACCTGGTATGATGTACAGTTGTGGGTGTAAAACCAAAGAGTGACTTCTGGAAATACTCTTACCTATACATGTGTTGCCGTTCGAGGTGGCTACTTCAATACCAAAATCAGACCGACAGAGTCTTGTTCTCTGTCAGTCTGAGGTATGTGCAGTTCTAATTTGTGCAGTTCTTATTTGTGCAGTTCTTATTTGTGCAGTTCTTATTTGTGCAGTTCTTATTTGTGCAGTTCTAATTTGTGCAGTTCTTATTTGTGCAGTTCAAAGAGGCCTACCCTTCTAAGCTTCACCTTCTCGGAAGGGGTTAGTTTATTGCTTATCACCTGAGGTGTCTTACCAGGGCTGTCCAGGCAATTTTTGTTTGTTCAGAGTGCTCGTCCTCTAGGATGCTGGCTTTTCAAATCCCACTTTCTCGGCCTTGTGTCTAATCTTCTCGTCGTGGGATGGAGATAAATAAAACCCATACATGTGTACCATTTGTCTGGTGACCCAACCAAATATTCTGCTTATTAAAAATGTTTTAAAAACTTACTGTTTAATTTTTAGTAACAAGATTTTGGAAGCTTGTTCAAAAAAGAAAGCTGGGGTTCATTTTACCTTTAACTGGAAAGAAAAACTGCCAAAAATTGAACCATTATTCTTTTATAGATATATTCCGAAGAATTGATACATAATCTTCAAGATTTATTTTTTATTAAAAGTGAAATAAAAAATAAACTGCCACAAATTGAACCAGTATTCTTTTATAGATATATTCTGAAGAATTGATACATAATCTTCAAGATTTATTTTTTATTAAAAGTGAAATAAAAAATAAACTGCCAAAAATTGAACCATTATTCTTTTATAGATATATTCCGAAGAATTGATACATAATCTTCAAGATTTATTTTTTATTAAAAGTGAAATAAAAATAAACTGCCACAAATTGAACCAGTATTCTTTTATAGATATATTCCGAAGAATTGATACATAATCTTCAAGATTTATTTTTTATTAAAAGTGAAATAAAAAATAAACTGCCACAAATTGAACCAGTATTCTTTTATAGATATATTCCGAAGAATTGATACATAATCTTCAAGATTTATTTTTTATTAAAAGTGAAATAAAAAATAAACTGCCACAAATTGAACCAGTATTCTTTTATAGATATATTCCGAAGAATTGATACATAATCTTCAAGATTTATTTTTTATTAAAAGTGAAATAAAAAATAAACTGCCACAAATTGAACCAGTATTCTTTTATAGATATATTCCGAAGAATTGATACATAATCTTCAAGATTTATTTTTTATTAAAAGTGAAATAAAAAAAAAATGCCACAAATTGAACCAGTATTCTTTTATAGATATATTCCGAAGAATTGATACATAATCTTCAAGATTTATTTTTTATTAAAAGTTAAATTTAAAAAAAAAAATGCCACAAATTGAACCAGTATTCTTTTATAGATATATTCCAAAGAATTGATACATAATCTTCAAGATTTATTTTTTATTAAAAGTTAAATTAAAAAAAAAAAAATGCCACAAATTGAACCAGTATTTTTATATAGATATATTCCGAAGAATTGATACATAATCTTTAAGATTTTTTTAAAATTAAAAGTAAGTTAAATAAACTGGGCGTCGTCGTTTTATATTTTGATTTTGCAAATTGGCGAATTTTTATTTCATTTTTATGATTACATTTTTTAAAACCCGGAACAAGTCTTGACTGCATGTTTACCTATAATCTCCGTTAGTAATTAAAATTTAATTTAACCTATTTGACAAATAGGCTAGCTTGAAGACATTAGCTCTCAAATAGGCGGCCATTTTTCACGACTAGCTTTGTCTCTTTTTCGTAGCAGTGCAAATTATTTTTATGTGCTCTTTGATATGTTTTATCTGGTAATATATCTTTATGTTATTTTTAATAAATCCTGTTTAATTTTATTATGTGTTTCTTAGTTAATTACGAACCAAGATAATCGAAACTACCCCAGACTGATTAATCCTATAATCACTTTCTTCATCTTTGAAACTTATAAAATAAATGAATATTATTTATTTACGGTTTTTTCTTTTCAGAAAAAAATAAAACAAAACAAAAGATACTCTACCTTAACCCTACCACTAACCCTAAGTCTGGATTGCAACGCCCCCCCCCCCACAAGAAAACTCAAAACAAACTGAGAAAGAAAAAGAGTAGCTTATACAAGCTAGTATTTTTAGAGGTTGGGCATTGACACCTGAACTTAGGGTTAGTGGTAGGGTTAAGGAATTGTTTTTCTAAGTTGCTGAAAAACACTAATCCGTAATAATAGTTCGTTATATTTTCAGAATAAAAATTGAAGAAAAACAGAAATCCACAAGAATGAGAAGAAATTTTTTTTTTTGAACACTCAATAAACCACAAAATGGTGGCATCTTTTGGAGCTAACATCTTCAAGATAGTTCATTTTATACTAGATGTTAAGAGATTTATTAAACAGAGCGAACCCCGAAAATCGATATAGAAAAGAACGCACAAAAAATAATGCGCACGATGGACTAATTTTACTAGTCACCGCTACGCAAACAGACAAACCTAGTCGTGAAATAATGGCCACCACTTTGGGAACTAACGCCTTCAAGATAGCCAAAAATATTAAATTGTATTATTTTTAATAAATGGAGTCTAAATAAAGATTTTCAATTTAATAAATTGAATAACGGCACATTACACGCTATCTCGATTTCGACTTTTTAAATGTGTTGATAATTAAAAAAAAAAAAATAACGGGTACTTATGCAGATTAGGACCCAAGCTAACCCTAACAATTTTAGTTTGGGTCCTAATCTGCATAGGTACCAAATAAAGTAATTTTAGGAAAATTCTAAATTATTTTCACTTTAATTTTTATGCACAAAGAATGTTCAAAGTATGATTCTTGTGTTAAAAAAGTTTTTTTTTGTAAAATGACATTTTTTAAGTAAAATATTTCGTTGCAAAAAAAAAAGCATAAAACAATGTGGCCATCAGCGTTTTAAAAAATAATTAAATTAGATTCTCAACAATTTAAAAAGATAAGAATTTTATTTCATGACAAGAAATAAAATGTAAGCGTAACAATCAATTTTATATCGAAATGGTTGAGAAGAGATATTGATCATGTTTTTATGCTCCAATTGAGCGGTCGTGTGATGAAGTGTCAATTTCTTCTTTTTCCCCAAATGCAAATGGTCGTAACTGGTATAAAATAATTAAATTGTGAAGGTCGTAACTTTCGAATTGACGAAGATTACTAAATTATAATTCCTTGAATAATACTTAAACAGGAACACATTAGCTAACTAATTATTCAGCAGTTTAATTCGAATATAGGAACTTCTTAAAAATAATTTCATTTATTTTTTTCAAAATAAAAAAAGTGAATTCGGAATACGAATTTTAATGGGCCCCCAATAAAGTTCAACACGAAACACACTTTAAAACTGAAGTAAAAAAAAAATCATTTTTCGGCAAAATAGTATTATAGTTAACACCATAAAAATAGAGGAAAAACAAATATACAACAAGTAATTGTTACCAAACGCAAGACAATTTACTTTTCTAGCTACTTGGACAAGTTTCAAGTGTCAATACTGATTGTAAAATTTATTATCTACGCATTAGTTATCGTCACTTTCACTAAGCCAAACACGAGTATTTTCCATCATGGCAGTCGACATTTTGGGGAGGTGATCGCTAATGTCAGATTAAAAAGATAGTAAAAGAAAAGGAGCGTAAACCTACGTTGGGGGGTGGTTGATTAGGGTAACTGTTATTACTACTATTATTTTTTAGCCTGGAATTAGCGCCCCCTCCCCCAAAATCGGCCGCCATGATGAAAAATACTCGTGTTTGGCTTAGTAAACGTGACAATAACAAATGCATAGATAATAATCTTTCAATCAGTATACACTTGAAAATTATACAGATAGGTAAAAAAGTAAATTTTCTTGCGTTTGGTCACAGTTATTTGTTGTATATTTGTTGTTTCCCCTTTCTTGCATTGTTAACTAACACAGTTTTGTGAATTATTTTTATTCAAGAAAACTTGCCTTCTCCATTCAGATTCATGGACATTTGACGCAATGGAAAATGACGTTGATTGCCAATCAGTTCTAGGTGACAGTCTTCTGTGGGTTGAAGGTTCGATCCTTAATACAGGCAGCACTAACTAATACTAATATAATAGTTAATTAACACTTCTACCCGGCCATGTCCGACGGAACGAGGGCAATCTACTTCCGTGGATTAAAGTATAGATTCCCGAGTTCGGACAGATGCACCTGAAAAAGGTCGGAGGTCACATCGACCAAAACATTATGAATCAACCCTCATTTCAATATTTCCACAAAACACGATGAGCTTATACTTACCTTCTTTTTTTTTTGACTTAATTTTTCATTGTTATTTTGGGAAACCAGAAAACGGGAAATTATATTAAATAAACAGTTAAATGTTGCGTCTTTCTTTTAGGACGGAAGCGGTCTTCACATCGGAAAAGGGGAGATAATCTGGTCAATCTGTTAAAACTTGATTCTCTCAATTCAACAAAATCGTAAAAAAATTCTAGACGATACAATAGGCGTCGTGCACAGTGCATGACATCACAAAAGATGAATGACGAAATTAAGTTGCGATTGTTAAGAAAAGTAGTGGGGAGAGAGAGAGAGAGAGAGAGAGAGGGAGGAGGGGAGGGAGGGACTTAATGAAGAGAAAAGAGAGAATAAGAAAGGAAAGATAGGGGAATGAAATAAAAAATAATTATTTACAAGAAAGAAATATATATAATTACTTGAAAATGGATGATGTCATAGAGGGTGAATAGTAGATTTTGGCAACTTTATAAATAGACGAGACGACCCAACGAGTAATCGGTCGGTTCACCCAGGGGTTTTTACCCCGCCTAATAAACCGGTATTGTCCGGGCCTTCGGGTTTGGATTTACGCCAGTCTATCGGTTGTCCAGCCTGTGCAGTTCTAGGAGGTGCACCCTCCCAGGCTTTGCCTTCTCACCCTTTGAGAAGGGGTTAGTTTATTGCTAATCGCCTGAGGCGCCCCTACCGGGGAATGCAGATGGGGCTGCCCAGGCAATTTTTAAATAGCCAAAGTGCTCAAATTCTCGAGCGCTGGTTTTTCCCACTTTCCCGACCTTGTGTCACATCTTACCTTGTGGGAGGAAGATAAATAGAATCGGTTCGGCCTTTTGGCTAAGATCAAAGTGTATTATCTGTTCTCAGTTGCACCACTTTCATCTTCCCAAAGACCAGTGATCCGCTTTGGCAAGGTTAAAGCGTGTGTTTTTTGACCCAGCCCCCTTTTGGGGCTGTTTTCACTTTCTTCTCTTGTTGTCTAATTTTTATGCTCTCTCCTACTATATGCTCCCCCGTTGGGGAGGCAGCTCCCCTATGGTAGAGCTTTGTCTTTTCTGCCCCTTTTGGGGCCTTCTTTCTTGTCACCGCTCTTGGGCCATTAATTCTTTAATTGTTTCTCTTTTTTCAGAGTCTGTCTGTTGATCCAACTTAAGCAGCTGGCAGGTTTCGGGGAAGACTCACGTACCTCTTTAGGCGACGGTCTCCTTGACACTGAATTGGCGGGTTGTGGTCAGCAGACGGACCCAGATCTCGATGGAGACCTCTTCCAAGGTCTCAACAACGAGTGCTGTCCCCGGCGTAGACAGCAAGAGGGGTGTGGCCGAGAAAGGGCACCCTTGTGTTCGTGGCGGGTTTGGGGAGTATCGTGCCGTGCGACACTCCACTCCGGTTGGGGGGGTGGCACGCCCGAGTGCCCCCCAGGAGGTGTGGCCCCGCAGGGCACCTCTGTATCGTTGATTGGGAGTGCCCTAAGCACCATGCCCAATACGTCTGCCAGTGCCGTCCCCAGCACTGGAGGTAGATCAGGGTCTACCGCCTTAAGCGGTGACCCTGCTAGTTCTCACGCTGCTGTCCCCGGCAGTGCAGGTTTTGCTAGCCCGACTCAGAGAGCTGATCTGGGTCGGCGGGATAGACTCCCCACCTTACTGACCTCTCGACAGGCTTCAACTGTCAGCCTGCCCGCAGGAGAAAAAACCTCCTGCCCACAGGATTAAGGGAAGCAAAGTCGGTGGACCTCCAAGAGAAAGGAGCCACCGGTCCAGATCAGCCGCTAGCCCCAAGCGACAGGGACTCTGCTCAACTCCATATGCTGAACCTGGACTACGAACTGTTCGGGGAATCTGCCAGCGGAGACGGTAGCAGTAGCCAAAGTAGCAGCAGCGGCAGTGAAAAGGTGGACTACACGTCGAAAAGAAGAAGTCCGGCCAAAACTAGGCAGTCCAAGCCGAGGAAGATGGGGGTCGTTCAACCTGAACGCAAATCTGGGGCAGTTGGTGTCACTGGACAAAAAGAAACCGGGACTAAAGTGGCCACTCCCATAGTTTCGACTCCGACTGCATCACCAAAGGAGTGGGCGTCTCTTGCGACTAACACAAGCCAAGGGGAGGAGACAAGTATATGGTACATCCCTCCTGGGCAGAAAACGCCGCCGACGAAACTACCAACATCAGCAGCAACTTCGGTGGCCACCAAATCTCCTGCCCTATCAAGACAAGCAACAAAAAGTCCAGACAAGTGGAGACCTCAGTCCCAGCGAAGCCCCAAGGAGTACCGTCGGTTGTTCGAAACAACATACAAAGATTTAACTGACGGTGCTTTAATTAAAGCAGCTCTGGGTGCGGTGGACCGGCTAGAGAAACGGATTGTCTCTCTAGTCACCATCGATTCAAAAACCAAGGGGTTGGCTGGGGTCTTGATAGACAGAATGGCGGACCTTCTGTTGGAACTAAAAATCCCTGCATCTTATTTGTGCCACAGAGGGTTCGCAACCTGGGACATTCTGGTCCCATCAGAAGAAGAAGCAGAGAAGGTGTCAGGGCCGACCTGAGACATACAAATTTAATTCTCAGGCCGGAGTACTTGAGCAGGAGAAGAACAACTGTCTCTGTCCTTGGCGTCCCCTGTTTCATTGACTCAGAACAGCTTGGAGCTGTGATGAGCCAATATGGGGACGTCGAAGCCATAATTCCGGTCCGTGGTCCCCATAACCTGATGGTAGGGGACTCCCAACTTAAGATGCGTTTGGACCGGAAGGGCTTCAATAACATCCCGCCACTGCTCAAGTGCGACTCCTGGTCGATGTCAATAATAGTAGAGGGCAGGAGGCCACATTGCTGGCACTGTGAACAGAGGGGGCATATGGCAAAAACTGTCCAGAGAGGATGCCAATCCAGGAGGCCCACTTCTGTCGCAGCCCCGGGAGGATTTTCAGTGACACCTGCAGCTCCTAAACCAGCAACCGGAGGAGGAACAACCACCGACGAAGATGGCTGGAGCAAGGTCGTCAAAAAAGGCTCCAGACCACAACAGTCAAAGACCTCTTCCAAAAATGAGCAGCCCCCTGACGAATCAGGAATGTGGGGTCCCAAAAAGTCGCTTGACGTAGATATGCCCACAAAGGAGCAGCAGCTATTAACATCCGTCCCGGCAACGGCTACCAAGTGAAAGATGGAGGTCACCTTGTCAGCAACTTCTTCATCATCAGACTCGGAAGGGGAGAGGATGGAGGACGACGCCGGCCCGGCTCTGGTGACAGAGAGTAGTGACAAGAGGGAAAAGGTCACTGTAAAGCGCAAATCTAAAAAGATTAAAGAGGCTGGGCCCCAATCCCCCGCCCCCAAGTCTGAAGAGATGACCATCTCTTCTGCTCAGTACCCCAAACCCCCGAAAACTAAACCTTCAACTGAGCAGAAACCCCCTTCCCCCACTGAAGCCACCCCAGCTGACTCCTGCTCTCTGTCCAAGAAGAAAGAGTCAGAGCCCCAAAATACAACAACCAGCAGAAATGCGTCGCCCTCCCCAACACAAAGGCAAAAGTCCAGAAAACTCCCCTCCCTTCCAGGGGACCTCATCTATGATGCAGATCTACATCACGCCGCTGCCGACCTCAACCCCCGGCAAAGAGATGCCATCCGGCCGCTGCAGCTCCTTACTCAAGCTCAGGGACTAGATGTCGTCAAGCCAGCTAACTTCCCCGATGCCCCCTTGTTGATCACGTTCGTCAGGAAGATGAGCGGCGGCCACACCAAGGCCATGTAGAAGATGATAGAGGGCGCCAAGGGGGCGTTCCCGAGCTTGAAGTTGGTGGAAGAAGGGCATGCCTCCCTCAAAGAGTTGGGGGATAAATGCAAATAGAGGGTCCCGATTTACGTCCACCCTTCTTTTTATAGAGCCCTCAAGCTAACCTTTCCCTTGGATGTTGGAGGCATCTCCCGAGACGGCCCTGCGTCGTCAGAATTGCTCACTGGCAATATCGGGCATGCCTGCGGCATCCTGACACCCAAAGACTTCAGATCGGTGCTTGACACTGAATAGTGCAGATGACCACGAACTTGATTTTAGGAAGCCTGAACGCAAAGCAAAGTGGTCCGCATACTGGGAGATCTCGAGTGCTTTAACATAGATGTGGCTACGGTACAGGAAACTCACTATGATTCGATTGACGATCACCGACTGCTGGAGAAGCATTTTGATGTTTTTTCAGCATTCGGTGACCGCCATGCTAGGGGAGTTTCTCTGTTAGTTAAACGCACCTTGTCCACAAGTGTAAACGTTGTACACGCGGATGCTGATGGAAGACTGATCGTGGCTGATGTTGCCGTTAACAACACCAGATTTCGAATCGTCGCGGTTTATGCGCCAAATTCCGTTCAGGAGAGAGCTTCTTTTTTCCGGGGTTTGGAGGGGTTCCTCGATGGTTCGGAGCGGTTAATTTTACTGGGAGATTGGAATGCCATCCTTGACCCCAAGATAGACAAGGTGGGTGGGCCTAGTGGGTCGGATGGGTGTGAGACAAGTCTGTCTGATCTGATAGCACAATGTGATCTGGTCTACAGATTTCGTGTCGATATCCCGAGGCGGGAGTGGTGGACGTGGCTTTCTAGTACTTACTTGGATCGGTTGTTAGTTAGAAGAGGCAACATAGACTATATCTCTTGTCCCACGTTCCACTGGTTAGGACATTCTGACCACAAATAACTTGTGGCCAGTATGGATCTAGGTCCTAAGACTCACAAGTTGGCTGGGTACTGGAAGTTAAATACCTCTTTACTGGTGATATGTGACTTCCGGGAGAGGCTAACTCTTTACTTTCAAAACGGATTAGTGGGGACAGTAACCGGGAGTTAGTGGTGGGTTAACGCCAAAGTTGGCATTAGGCGCTTTTCTGTTCAATATAGCCAACGCCTCGCTTTAAATAAGGCGGAGGCAGAAAAGCGTTTAGAAAATAAGTTGGCCCGGGCGGTGGCTGGGGGGGGGGGGATTCCCATGGCATAGAACTAGCTAAGGGGAACCTGAAACGTGCGGCTAACGTGCGGTATGAGGGTCAAGTAGTTAGGGCTAGGCTAAAAAGAGTGTCCTACGAAGCCGTGAATGTTGATGCTGCAGAGCGTAGAGCTCCACTTCGTCGCAACTCGGTCGTTTTTATTCGTCAAGTCAAACGCCCGGAAGGATACACCCATGTGTCGACTCGGGAGATTTGCAAGGGGTTTCGTGAGCATTTCGTGGATCGCTTCTCCCAACTGCCCGGACTCCGCATCGAGGAGTTTGGCAGCTATTTAGCTGGCTCGCCCCGCCTGGAGGCGGCCCGAGCGGCTAGTTGTGATGGCCGTGTTACGGAACGTGAGGTCTTGGCTGCATTGAAGCAGGTCGGCTACGACAAATCTCCGGGACTTGATGGTTTGCCCTATGAATTGTTCTTGAGGCTGTCGCACATCTTCATACCTATTCTGGTCAATGTGTTCAATCACTGGTTTGAACAGGGTTCTATCCCTGGTCAAGTCACGAAAGGAGTGATCACATTGCTTCAGAAAAAGGGCGGAGATGGTGGGGGTTTAGATGATTATAGGCCCATAACTCTGTTAAACACGGTTGCAGCTTGTTATTGGTGAGTTGGTCGAACCTGATCAGAACTATGCTGTGAAGGGGAGATCGATTCAGAACTACTTGCATCTGATACGCACGATCATAGGGAGATTAGAAGACGACACCGAAGCTGCGCTTATCAATCTAGCTCAGTCCAAAGCTTTTGGGATCTGTTTTAGAGGCCACTTTTCGCTTCCTCGGATCTGTTTTAGAGGCTGCCGGTTTTACACCAGATTTCCGCAGATGGATCTCAGTTTTGTATCGCGGGCCAACAGCAGTGGTGCAGGTGAATGGGATGCGATCGGAGTTGTTTGCCGTCTCCCGGTCGGTACGTCAGGGGTGTCCGCTGTCTCCCCTGCTTTACGTCCTTGCCTTGGAGCCTTTTCTCCGCAGGCTCAGGATGGGGGAGCCTGGACTGGCCCTACGCAGTATTGCTCTTCCTGGCGGTGCGCGAGCCAGGGTTTCCGCATATGCCAATGATGTCACCGTGTTCGTGTCGTGCTTTCGAGACATTATCGCGGTGATTAAGGCACTCAAAAGGTACGAAGAAGTTACAGGGGCCGTAGTCAACCTTAGCAAATCCAACGGCCTAAGGTTGGCTGCCTGGAGTGGCGTGGCTGCGCTCCTGGGCCTTTCCAACTGGACAGATGGTCTGGTTCGGGTCTCCAGCTTGATAAGAACTGGTCGGAAGTACAGTCTAAGGTCGAAGCATCTGTAAGAAATTGGCTTCGAAGGGGCCTTTTCCTTAAGGGACGAGCTGAGGCGTGTGTTACGTACGTCTTTCCACTTGTCCTTTACCGATTGGCTGTACTACCTCTGCCTGCGGACCACCGAGTGGTTTTAACGCGTCTGCTTTTCTCGCTTTTGTGGGATAAGGGGAAGCTGCTAGTCCGTAGACAGGTCTGTACTCAACATCCTGATGGTGAGCCATATGTATGCCGAGAGGTTAGCATTCCTGAGTCGAACCTTGACAGACGAGTCTGCGTGGGGCCCTGTGGTTGGGAACGCTTTTCCCAACCTCATCCCTGACCACTTGGCCGAATGCCGTCGTAAGCCAAGGAGTAAATCGCAGTTCTTCAACAGATGCCGAGCTGCGCTCAGAGTCCAGTGACCTTGCCCGGTCTAGGAAAACACTATATCGGGAATTAGTGGTGGGGACCGCTTCGGATCCACTTGGGGGGCGGTTTGGATTGCCGGAGCCATCTCAATAATACTGATTTCTCTCTGACCTGGTGATTGGCTCGAAATGTGGTACCCCTCAATGGCATACGCTTCAATATTGGTCTTATTATGGACCCTTTTTGCCCGCGTTGTGAGGACGATGAAATTGAAACGGCTGAGCATGCCTTTTTCACCTGCTGTAAACTTTGTGAATATTGGAAGTATGTCAACGAGGTAATGGCTCGCATCACCCCCGACCGGGTGACGTGCCTGGATTTTGCATCCGTTGTCTACAACTTGGACCTCTTGTGGTGCAGGGAGAAACGTATGGTTTTTCTCGCGATTTTAGACTCGTTGTGTACTCTTCACGCTTAGAAATAGGACGTGTGGGGACGCCGTCTTCTCATCATCATTTGATTTTGTATTTTAAACATCAGCTTAAAATCAAAATCAGGTCTGATAGAAGAAGGTTGTCTACCTCACTGTTTAGTAGAAGGAGGATACACACCGCTAGTTTATGCGTGTTCACGCGGAATAGATTCGAGTTCGTGTTCCCTGCCTAGGCATGGCACACGCTGACCGTAGGTCTTTTTATTTAAAAGATTTTTTGACCATCCAATTTGTTGGATCAGTCCCTTTTAGCTAGTAGTATAAATGAGCTCTCTGTCCCCATCTTTATTTTAGGTGTCAGAACTCCTCCAGAATGCCCGCTCCTATTTTTTCCTTTTATCCCTGACCCGCCCTAATAGTACTTATTCTGGAGGACACAGCACATCCCGACAAACCCATCCCACCATTTCTTTTGCCCCCATAGAAACGCCCACTCCCACCTAGGAACTGACTTTCTTGCTTTAGGTCTTTACTTAAAGACAGCGAGCAGTTCATATCTTAGATAGAATAGTGGGGGGGGGGGTCATACTAACTTACCATAATTAGCATTTTATTTTGTTCTTTATTTTCATCATCCCTTTTCTTTTTATTTATTTTTGGGGGATTATTTAAGGCTTAGTTTTTGTTCTCCCACTCCCATCATAACACATTGTAAACATCTTTTTGTAAATAAAAATTCATTCAAACACCTGGGATATTTTAAGTAGCTTAAGTCCATAGAGTGAATGTGGTATTGTGGTAACTGAAACTAGTTTCTAGGGCATAGACCGTGTTGACGACCCCCGACCCCACGTTTCCCCCCCCCCCATACCCCTTTTTGGCCTTGTGCCACATCAATATTGTATTATGCTTCTGTATTTAATTTTTTATTGATAAATAAAATAGGTCGTCGGCCTTTTGGCTAAGATCAAAGTGTAGTATCTGTTCCGATAGATACTGCACTTCATAGACTGGTATTGTCTTGGCCTTCGGGGCTTGATTTACGCCGGTGTATGGGTCTGTCCTGTGCAGTTCTAGGGGGTCCACCCTCTGAGGCTTCGCCTCCCCTCTTTGGGGAGGAGTAAGTTAATTGCTTACTGTCTGAGGCGCCCCTACCGGGGAATGCCGACAGGGCTGCTCAGGCAATTTTTAATGGCCAGAGTGCTCACCTTCTCGAGCGCTGGCTTTTCAAATCCCACTTTCCGACCTTGTGTCACATATTCCTATTGTGGGTAGGGGTTAAATAACACCTTTTGGTCGAGATCAAAGTGTAGTATATGTTCCGATGGATACTGCACCCCATAGACTGGTATTGTCTTGGCCTTCGGGGCTTGACTTACACCTGTCTATGGGTCTGTCCTGTGCAGTTCTAGGAGGTCAACCCTCCCAGGCTTTGCCTCCTTTCTTTGTGGAGGAGTAAGTTTATTGCTTACTGTCTGAGGCGCTCCTACCGGGGAATGCCGACTGGACTGCCCAGGCAATTTTTTAAAGTCCCCTAAGTACTCTTCCTCTAGAGTGCTGACTTCTCAACTCCCACTTTCCGACCTTGTGTCACATTCTGCTCCGTGGGAAGTAGACAAATAGGGGTCGTCTAGTCTACTGCTAACACTTGTTTGTTTGTATGTTATTACCGTGCACACTGGATAATGTCATGGAAGGTAAAAGACGTCATAAAGCTACTATTTATCCTCTATTACGTCATCAATTTACACGCGCGTATATATATATATATATATATATATATATATATATATATATATATATATATATATATGATTATTTTTATTTAAACAGACATGTACAAAATCTGCGACACTGACATGTCGATGGTATCGATCAACAGTTATTATAAACTGAGATCTCATCAGGTAGAGTTAAAATCCGATCTTAACCTTTGATCATATTTGGAAAGAAACTGTTGATCGATAACATCGATATGCCAGTGTCGCAGATCTTGTGCATGTCTGTGTAAATAAAAATAATCATATATAAAAGCTCTATTTGATATTGACCACTTTTTATAAAACCCGGTTGAAATTCTTTGGATTACTACCCTGTGGATGTTTTACCTGGGCCAGAAACACGTTATGTTATGTACGTATAAAATTAATAAATGTGTGTGTGTGTATATATATATATATATATATATATATATATATATATATATATATATATATATATATATATATATATATATATATATACGATTTTTATCACCTAAATATTTAATGTATGTTTATGTAATTCTTTTTATTTGTATATATAGTATGGTGACACTTTTTAAAAATATCGTTTTGTATTTGAATATTATTTTTTTTAAAGAGAGCTAAAATCGATATATATTTTTTTTTAAATAAACTTTATTATTTAGCTTAAAGATATGAGCTAGCAAGCTTTCGATCTAATAGATTTTTGTAAAGCAATTTTTTTAATATAACCCATCTATTTTTTTTTTGGGGGGGGGGGTCCTTCAGAGATAAAAGCTCTCTTGGTTAAAGTCCGTTGAGATGTTGATCGGACGATCTGAAAGTCTTTTCTGGTGTCACACGTGGCTACGTGGTAGGTTAAGAAACAAGGATCGTGGTAAGTTAGACAAGGTTAGAACCTTCGATACTGATGTCATATATATATATATATATATATATATATATATATATATATATATATATATATATATATATGAGAGAGAGAGAGAGAGAGAGAGAGAGAGAGAGAGAGAGAGAGACACACACACACATCAATATCAAAGGTTTGATCCTTGTCTAACTTAACCATGCCGATGACGGCTGTGAGCCAGAAACATGTGCACATGAATTACTTTTACGTATAAAATTAATTAATTATATATATATATATATATATATATATATATAGAAAAGAGGGTAGTGCAGTATTAGTGCAGTTCCAACGAGAGAAAAATATATATGTAAAGGAGTAAGGCTACCAACATTTGTAGAATGTTTTTTTCAACATTTATTTATTATTTTGTTGTTTTTTTCAACATTTATTTATTATTTTGTTGTTTTACCATTTTATAATTTTATATAGCGCGTTTCAAGCGGTGGTCCGCTTTCATCAGATATGAAAATCCATTTGAAGAAATGTCTTTCGATTTGAGCAAATGTTTCATTTGAGGAATTTGTTATTGTTTTTGCGCATGCGTGGGTTTGCGGGTGTGTGGGTATCTTTTATTTTTTATTTTTTATTTGCCATTTTTCCTGCTTCTCTTGGTCAAGTGCGTGTTACCCATCCATGACCCATTGGTCATCCCAGCCTCCTAGGGTGCGGAGAATTTCTTTTGAAATTTAATACTTTTTATTGCTTTTTGTCGTCTCCAAGAATGAAATCGTGTCTGCGTGCGTGTGTGCGCCCGTATGCGTGTGGTCTAATCTTGAGTCTTGTGAATAGGTGAGCGATACATACACACACACATAAATACGCACACACACACACACCCATGCGCGCACATACACAGGCGTGTGGTTATAGTGACAGAGAGGGGGATAAAGGTTGAATTATATACATATACATACATACATACATACATACACACACATATATATATATACATACATACACACATACATACACACATATACACACATATTTGCAAAATATAAGTTAATGCAAACGGTCCAAATAGATTTGAACTTGGTTTGGCCGATTTCATAGTCTGGTATTTAATGTGCAAATTTCATGTCTATTGTAAATGATTCATTTAACACAAGTTGCTATTTGACTCATAGCTGTGTAGAAGTGCGCAATAAGAAGTTATGTACTAATATTATCTTCCTTGAATAAGAATTTTCCAGTCTATACATAACTATAAATAGTTATTTATGTTTGTACTTAACTAGAGGTGGATAAAGTGTGATCAAAGTGTGTTTTGTTAGAGTTATGATCTGTTTAATGTTGGATTAAATTTAAGTATGAAGTTTTTTTCTTGTGTTAGTAAGTAAGTGTAGTCTTGGCTTTGGAAAATTGGCATTATTTTGAATTTTCCTCCGCTGCATGAGTGCACATGTTGGGAGACGAATAATTTACGGTTTTCTTTGATTTTAATGTTGCTTTTATGTAAAGATACTCTATTATTAAATGTTTTCGTCGCACCTATATAAGCTTCATTACATGTTGTACATTCTAGCACATAGACAACGTTCTTGGAGGTGCAGTTAAGGTCTTTTTTTATTGTGAATGTTTGTGTTGGGTTTTTAAATGTGTATGAGTTCCCCTCCATTATTATGTCACAGACCCCACATCTTTCCTTGTTGCATTTTGTGACCCCTTGTATTGTGTGTTGGTTGAGTTTAGATGAGGTTAAAATTTGTTTGAGGTTTTTCGGTTGGTGTTTGCTTTTTATTATTTTCGTTGTTTTTAATATGTCGTTTAGTTTGTTGTTATGGTTGAGTAGGGTTAGGTTTCTTGTTATTTCTGTGAATAATTCTGGATTATATATATATATATATATATAGTCATCCACATACAGACTGTTTCGCTGTTTCACAGCTCATCAGTGCGATATATATTACTATTTCATGTATCCACATAAAATTTTATAAGGATATATAATTTTGTATGTATCAATTTTCAGTATTTACTTCAACAGTGGTCGATACGTAAGTAGAGCTAGGTAGTAAGCTATAAAAATATATTTATGGCAATTAAGCTACACATAGGCTCCCGCGTTTCATCACCGGGGGGGGGGGGATCTTCAGGCTAAGATGCATGGAAGTCCAACGATTGGCGTAGAGAACAACAAAGAATCTGATTGGTTAACTAGCCTTAAAATTCTCCCCCGGGATGAAACACGGGAGCCTCTGTGTAGTTTAATTGGCATACATATATTTTCATAGTATATATATATATATATATATATATATATATATACATATCTTCTTCTTCATCCAATTTATTTTTGAACAAGCCTTTGATTTGTCCTTTATGAGAAGGTGGGGCCTGCCTGTCAGTCCTGATCGAAGTCTTCTACTCCAGGCTCAGCGGTCACAAGGATCTAAGTTTGTAATCCTGCACGGTTATGTTTAGACAGCTCATCCCATAAAGCTTCGGTCTTCCAGCCTGCCGACTTGATGCGATGGACATGTTGCGTACCTGGGAGATCTAGCTGGAGCTTCACTCGACATAGCCAAGCGATGTCATCCTACCCAGATTAAGGACATCAGTTATTTCCCGTATACCAAGCCTAGAGAGAAGAGTCTCAAAGAGAGTGTTGTCTTCCGGCCTGACATGACAGATCCATCTAATCATGGTTCTTTCGTTACGCTGTAGTCTTTTGATAGTGCTCACCAATGCAGCCCATGTTTCAGAGTCATAAAGCATAACACTCATCACACAGCTGGTGTACACCTGTCCTCTAGTTGTGATCGCCAGATGCTTATTTGTCAAGATGGGCTGGAGTTCTCTAAAGCCCCTCCAGGCAGACTTGCATCGGGCAATAGCAGCAGTCTCACAACCACCATCGGCTGAAAGGGAGTCGCCCAGGTAGCAGAACTCAGCTACAGCTTCCAGTTTGCTATCCCCAACTGTGACCTCTTTCACTGACCTGCCGTCGATTGATCTAGCTGTGCCCATACAGCAAGGTCACCTGTATTGCTGATCCGGTCGAAGTAGGCCACTGATTCCACTGCATCTCTTGTGGACCCAGTAAGAACATACGGGGCAAAAGATAGAGTTTTTCCCTGTGCCACTCAGGCAGACCGCGCAAGGGAACTTTCCTGATCATTTTATGGAATTCAGGTTGGGACAAGCAATCATTAACTTTGTCTGAGCCCTTGTCCTCGATACCATTCTTCCAGGAGAGTATTCTCTTAACTGGATCTTCGAGTGAAGTGTCAGCAAATGCAGGGTCATTCACATAAAAGAAGCTCCCAAGGGCATTCGGTTCTCAGTTCGCGTGACAGGGATTCTAAGACGATGATGAAGAGAAGGGGGCTCAATACCGAACCCTGGTGCACACCAACCCCACACTAAATGACTCATTGTACCTGTACCACACACACACATGCTATCTAGCGTTCGAGTACATTGACTGCACAATCTGCACCAGCCATTCCTCCAGTTCCAGCCTCCTCATTGCCCACCATATGACCCTCTGATATATATATATATATATATATATATATATATATATACATACATATGGGAAATGAAAAAGGAAAAACCGAAAGATGTTTTTTTATGTATTCATCAACGTTTCGTCTTTATTTGTAAGACTTCCTCAGGATGATAATTTTAAGAAAAATGTCATGCAAGTACATGAAAATATTGGGTTGACATGATGGGTTAATGAGAAGAAGTAGTAGCCACTACTGGGAGCACAGGACCGAGATCCGGGCTGAGAGAAGTCGGTGGTAGAGAATGAAATTAATGTGGATGGCTGTGAGTGAAAAAGTGGAGGGGTGGGGAAAGAGGAGGCTCTGTGTTTTTGGTGTGTAGTTAGTGCCATAGATTTAGAAAAGATTTGGAGAAATGAAGGTGATTTGAAAGTGGGAGGGTGGGTGGGTAAGAGTGTGAAAGAAGTAGTCGAAAGGGTGAAATGGCCATCCCCATTAAGTTCATTCACTCCCACGGAGAAACAATTTTGATAATTGTTACAAAATGTGTGATGTTTATTATATATACAATTTGTTTTTATAGAAGATAAAGAAAAGGCTTATTTCTTCACGATATGATAATACATGTTATACACAGTCTAAATAATAACATCAATTTACTTAACATTAACGAAAACATAAAACCAATAAGATATATGCAGCAAATAAGGTGGGCTCCTTCTATCGTGCTAGTAAACTCCTCATACCTGTCATTATCCTGTATCTCTACAAAGCCACCATCCGCCAATGCATGGAGTATTGTTGCCACATCTGGGCTGGTGCATCATCTACTAGTCTGTCCCTCTTTGACAAGGTTCCAAAAAGAGTCGCCAACTTAATAGGTCCCTCATTGTAAACCAAGCTCCAGCCCCCGTCCCATCGCTACAATGTAGCATCCTTATGCTTGTTTTACAAATACTTCAATAGATTGTGCTCTGATGAACTGGCTACTCTGGTGCCCCCTCGACGTAAATTCACTAGACCAACCCGACAATCATCTAAATCCCATCCATTTACTGTGGAGGTCCCCAGATGCTCGAGGGCCTTCTACTCCAATAGCTTCTTTCCTCGTGCTGCTGGCCTCTAGAACTCCCTCCCTACCCCCTGTTTCCCTGAGAGTACCGACATGCGGAGGTTTAAAACTAATGTAAACAAACCTCTCGCTGCACAGCTTCCAACTTGAATGACACACTAAACCTACTCCCTAATTCTCAGTAGCCCCTTACATCTACAGTGGCGTCCTGCCTTGTTTGGGGTGAAATATTAAAAAACCCAAAAAACAACAGCTTGGAAAATTATATATTATCAATATTGATTATGCTGGCATGAAAATTGTATAAACATTTTTATTTCATAAATAATATTTTAAGATTATTTCTAAACTTCTGGTTCTTGAATCAAACAAACAATAATGTTTGAAAAATATATTGGACAATATAAACCCAGTTTCTCTTTTCATAGTGAAATAATGCATGTCAGAAACAGATTTTTGTCTAAGAATGTCTGCAAGCATTCAATTTAACACGAAACATACAAAAACAGATAAATGCCCACTGGATTATGGTACCAAGTGGAATTTTTAAATTGGAAAAATCTGTTTCTATAAAAACAGTATTCATATTCTTGAAAGTAAAAAATTGTATGATTAAGTATTCCCTCATCAGTGGGACAATCTTTTCTTGACACAAAACCAGCTATATACAAAAGAGACATTTTAATATCTTTAGAGATCTTCATTTCAAGATCTGGTAAGTTATCAAATATTTTGCATAGCATTTCTGTAGAAGTCATAGATCTACTTTGTAATGCTGGTTTGACCAATCAGCTCGCACAACTCCATGGTATTCATAACCCTCGTGTTCGCCAACTGCCTGCCTCTGATCGTGGTAGGTAGTTCCATGCCCTGCTAATGAACACATTTCTCTTCCGAATTCCATTCAAATGTCTTGGCTGAAGATTCTGGTTGTGTTTATCAAATTTTCTAATTCATTTTTTTGTTTTTAATTTTTTGAAAATAGCTTCAGGTCGACATGAGCTAGTTTATTCTTTCTTCTGTCTGTGAATTTGTATCTGACATTGCAATCCTGCGTTGAGGGGCATTATTGTAGCAGTAATAGATCTACTTTGTAATGCGTATCAGTGTCTATGTGAGCTGCTTTGGTCAATCAGCTTGCAGGATGCATTGATATTGTTAGTTCCCTAAGGTACTACTTGAGCTGCCTTAGGATATATGGACAATCACTAGATGCTACCCTGGCACCAGCCAGTAAGGATCGCCTCAGCCTCTCTCCTTCCTCCTCGTCCACTGAACGGCTGCTATCTTTGCCTGAAGATATTTTAACCTCTTCTTCTTTCGGACACTGTCCCAAGTTTCTTTCTACCTATACACAAAAGGTATAGGTAACCTCAAATATACAAATAAACCCCTTTCGTTTGTTGTTGTAAAAAAGGTTTCGTTTGTTTCTTTAATTCATTTCGTGTGTTTAATTAAGATAGAGGATAACATCTAATCTAAGTTTTTGCAATAATATTTTGAACAGTTATAAAATCATAAAATATTAACCACTTGATCTTTGTTTTAATTTTCCAAATTCACTTTCTAAATAGTCTGTTGTAACTTCACCAAGCATAACAAAGTTAAACCCACTGCTGAGCAAATATCTAAACATCAGTTAAACCACTGCATGTATGTTCAATGGTTAAACTAGTTAATGATTTAATTCTTTTTTCCTTGCTTGGTTTGTGTTATTTTTCCAACATTAGAAAGAAATACAACGTTTTCATCATTTAAATCTGATATCACCTTTTTTCAGTAGATCATTTTTCTTAATTTCGCCATAAATTTCCATGACGCTGACAATTTTCCAAAATGTCAAAACTTTTTCAATAACATTAATTGTGTCTGCAGTATTCTATTTATTTAATAATAGATAAAATTTAATTTCTGCTACAGTTTAATAGCAAAAAAAATTTTTTAAACAATGGGAAACTTTTCTTAATTAAAAGGTCTTGGCTAAACTACTGCATCAGTTAGTTTTGATAATTTAACAAACCGAGTTCGTAAAGAACTTTCACAACTTCCCATTTTGCTAATATATTTTTGCCTTCAGAATCAAATAGTAATTCAGAAGAAACTTCAGTAATTCAATTATTCCAATTTTTTTTAAAAGGATGGACATAGTCAAAAAGTAAGTACAGGGTGGGCCAAAATAAGGGTCTTATCTTTAAATTTGAATAACTTGAATTTGAATAACTTCCACAAAATAAAAGTTAAACTCACCAAACTTTATGTGTGTGTAGACTGACCCTTCCGAGATTTTTTGAAATAAACAAAACAAATTTTAGCCGAAAAACACTTCTTAAAACTTACAAAAACTAAAGTATTGTTTTTTACACTGTTTTGAGTTTTTTAAGCAAAAATAATGTTTTCTAAATGAGGGTACGTTCCTTAGGGCTAATACGGCTCATGCTTGCTTCGGAAGGGGTCCTTTACTTATTCTAAGAAAAAAAAAAAAAAAATCAATAAATAAAAAAGTTATGAATTTTTAAAATAGGACCCTTATTTTTGCCCACCCTGTATAAGTCAGTTTTTGTTAGCCAAGGTTTATAATAAAGTGTCCATTATTTTTAAACATATTGATTTGTCCTGTTGTTGTCACATACAATTGCAATTACTTGACCATTTAATTGTTGAATTAGATCAACAATATTTGAATCTTTTTCATAAAAAAATATTGGCGCTCTTGTATAAGCAGTAACCGATCTGAGGGAGATAACTATTTTTCTTAGCCACCGCTATTCCGAATTCGCTTATACTTTGGCAAGGGAGATAACTTTGTTTATCGCAGCATGAAAGAAAATAACTTTTCTTTTTATGTTTATATAAAGTGTATACAATTTGTGGCATGTAAATAAAAGTGCTTAAAACGGGTCAGATTAGGGCTTAGGGTTAGGGTTTAGGGTTAAGGTTAGGGTTTTTAACACATTTCAAAACCGTAACATGTTTTTATTAATGAACAAAGTTATCTCCCTTGCCAAAGTATAAGCGAATTCGGAATAGCGGCGGCTAAGAAAAATAGAGTTATCTCCCTCAGATCGGTTACTGCTTATACAAGAGCGCCAAAATATTTCCTCTATTTTGATCATTTTAAGTAAAAATTTAGGTCCACCATGTAAACATTTTACAATGATTCCGAATACTCTTTTTTGTTAATCCTTCAGAATGTTCAGCAAAACCAAATACATTTCCTCCGTAATATTTTAGAGAAGCTTTTAAATACACTTCAAATAAAAGAATGCATGTTTTCTGATTTTCAGAAATTTTAGATAGTTTGTCACACAGAAAATTAAAATCATCTAATTTTGAGACTTTCGAAGTCAAAGCTGATAATGTTCTCACACTAGGTAACTTAAACAATCCAGAAGTCAGTTTGATAAAGACTGAGATATTAAAACATATTCCAATGCCCTAATAAGAATATTAGTATCATAATGTTTTGTCCCCATACTTGATGGTGACTCCCTTTGGGCTGGACGACCCGGGTTCGATCCAACTCACGGCATGCGGATTTTCGGGTCGCAAAACTCCCTCTGTCCACCCAGCAGTAAATGGGTACCTGACTAAAACTCAGGGAAGGTTCAAGGCAGCAGAAGGAGCGGGATGGGCTCCGCCTTCCATATGCTGTGCCCTAGAGGCGGTGATTCTTAACAAATCACCGCCGCTACGGCCATGGGCAGTGTGCGATGTCGGCAACGACACTCGTGCGCGTCCAGGCTATGCGACCTTTACCTTTGATGGTGACATAATATGTAAAATTCTTTTTAAAATATATATATTTTTTTATTATCAATTTTGACTTTGCTGAGAAAACGAATCACTTCATTTATTTGAGATCAATGCTAAAACATTGAGACTCTATCTTTGGAAAGAGAACAAATAGTTTCTACATCTGTGGTCAGTTGTATAGCAGCTGTGTTAGGAGAATCATGTTATATGGCAGTGAATGCCGGGCACAAACACAGCCCTCTCTCGCTCGACTGTAGCTCAATGACGGATCTATTATTAGATGGATCTGCAATGT
The DNA here is from genome assembly GCA_963556195.1 of Sepiola atlantica. Classification (NCBI taxonomy): domain Eukaryota; kingdom Metazoa; phylum Mollusca; class Cephalopoda; order Sepiida; family Sepiolidae; genus Sepiola; species Sepiola atlantica. The sequence continues at coordinate 118,456,633 of OY744525.1, read as the reverse complement.
GAAATCGACCAACCCCAACACATAAGGTCAGAGGACTTGCTGAAAGCTCTAGATTTACTCAGCATAGAGGTTATCTAAAGGACGAATCAGTCACACTGGTATGATCATTTGGAGCATCGATTCTTCTGGATTAAGTGTTCCAGAAGATATGAATATCTAAAATCAAAGGAATTGTGGTCAGCTAAGGAAGACTTGGAAGCAAGTGATTAGACAAGACCGCACAGAGTTGAATTTGGAGACAGTTGCCCTGCTGAACCGTGTGAACTGGAAAGTGGGCTTAATATCAGAAAACGTCTGACCCCTGAACAAGGGTAAAGTAGCATTAAATTAATAGAGGAAGCAGGTTTAGAAAGAACCGGCAAATATTTAATGTTTTCAATTTGATATTCTCTAACCTGCTTGCTGAAAAGTTAAGGCATGTCTCCCTAGAGATGTGCCGACTGGATTTTGCAATACTCGTGATAAGCAGTCGGTGCTGGGAATTGTTTTGCCTGTAGTGTTTTTCACTGTCAAGTTAAATTCGTGAACTATCAATAACACTCTTGCAAATTCCGATTGTCTTTAGGATTTAATGGCGTATGATATGCTTGGATCTTCATCTTAAGACCCCATCCATAATAGTGAAATGTTTTCAGGCCCAAGACTGTGGTGGTGGTGGTGGTGAAGAATAATAATAATAATAATAATAATAATAATAATAATAATAATAATAATAATAATAATAATAATAATAATCACCACCACCACCACCACCACCACCACCTCCATTTTACATGCTGGCATGTGTTGGATGGCTTTAAGAAATTGACTTCCAAAGTAACCTATCTCTGGTCTAGTCACTATTTATCCCTCTTTATCTCAAGTCTATTTTTATCACTACCTCCCATGTTTTCTTTGGCTTTCCTCTGTGAACAGAATCTGGTACCTTAACTGTTCTACATCTACTAAACCAATAATTCTTCTTCAACATGGCCATACCTTTAAAGTCTCCTGTTCTGCACACATACTTTCTGTCTAGATTTAATTTTCTTCTGCGGTCATAAGAACCAAGCATGTCTTTATAACTCACATTAAACATCCATCCTATCATTCTCATATCATTTCTCTCCATGCAACACATGTCCTAAACTACACTTTAATTTCCATACATCATCACACTGTGTACACATGTCTGATAGAGTCTTTTCTTGATCGACATTCGAAATGCTCTTCCCAGTTGGAAATGGCAGAATTTCTTTTAACTTACTCCTCTGCTAATTCTTAGAATCACAATAACATCCGCTCCTTATATTTGCATATCGAGTTTTTGGACTCAAATCAAATGAAATCAAATTTATTGGCAAAGAATAGTGAAGTGCCACAAATGATGTAAATGGACAGTTAGAAGATTTGTAAATCTAAACATCATCTGAATCTTTTGTCCAAGTGTCTTAAATCCTTGATATGATAGACATCATCATCACCTCTGGTAGACTGTTCCACAAAGCAGAGAACGCCGCCTTTCTTCTAACGAGACAAAAGCTACATCCTCCGCTGCTCACCTGAGGGATATTTATCCAAGGATCAGTGGCCATATTGCATTCAGTGCTACCTAGAATTGTTTGCTCGTCTGTAGGTTGACCACGGCTTCTGGCAGCCTTTTGCATAGTGCATCAACCCAAACTTAGTAAGTCACCTTCCGACGATTTAGTCGAAACCCTCTCTGTGGAGCTGATGTGAAGAAGAGGTCACGAGACACAGTGTATGTTAAAGGTTAGATGAGGTCTCCACACAGCTGTCTATGCTCCAGCTAATACATGTTTAGGGCCTCCAATTGTTGTGCATAGGGCTTTATGTGGATTCCACAGACTATCCACATCACCATATTTTGAAGAAGAGCAACACTGATACTTGCTGTATATGTATCTATTTGTATCACAATTGGTTAATTTGCATCAAAGTACCTGAGCATTGTGATTCTCCGGATTTCTTACTTGATTTCTTAACATGCCGTTTGTTGTTGAGATGAAACATTGTTTGAATGTAAACATCAGCAATGATGCATGTTTCATAAGGTGCATAGTTGCAATACATGTAGGCGACAAGCTTGCTGTCGGAAAATATTTACATTCAGTTGGAAGTCCAAATACAGGGTGTTTCAAAAGTCTTGGGAACATAACGTTGTATAACGCATTTGTAATGTTCCCAAGACTTTTGAAACACCCTGTATATGCCGGAAGAGAGAAATCAGTTGAGTTTCTTTTGATCTCATTGACAGATGGGCTTTAAGCGGACGGAATATTTGTGATTGGTTAGAAGCTATCTTTGTCTATTTGCAAGCCTGTTGTTTAGTAGAAGAAAGCAAGTATCATTATAATGTATCTGAAAAGAAACAAAAAATGTTATTTGTTTTGAACTAGAGTTGTGGTTTTGTTTGCAAAATCTTTCTTTTGCACACGACTCTGACACTTCTTGGTCCTTCTTTCTCATCAAATCCTTCTTGACGTTCATACATTAGATCCATTGCTTTTTCTTCTTCTCGTAAAGTCGGTTCTCTCTATCGCTCCAAACAATTCCTCACACCTGATGCTATTCTCTATCTCTACAAATCTACAATCAGACCATGTATGGAGTATTGTTATCCTATTTGAGGGTTCTTGATCAGGTGCAGAAACTCATCTGTAATTTGATTAGACACACATTTTATTCTCATCTATTCCCTCTCTCTAACAGACGTGGTGTTACTAGTCTCAGTCTTTTCTATAAATACTATTATGGTATACGTTCTTCAGAATTGTCTGATCAAATCCCTGCTTCGTTTGTTCCAGCTCGTTTGACTTGTTGGTGTAGTGGTCTCCATCAATTCAACTTTTTTCTGTAAGTATACCTCTTTGAAATTTGTCTTGGAAACATTTTATCACCATGGAAATCCCAAATCCCATTAAACATATATTTTCTATTTGGGATTATAAAAGTTGTGAGCTTGCTAGAATGTTTATCTAGGCTGAGATGAGAGTAGCCTGACTTGATTAGAACAGCTGTGAATCCCCTGCCCCATCACCGCAATGTTGCATCTCTGTGCTTGTATTACAAGTACTTCCACATCATGTGTTCCGGTGAACTTACTGCACCTGTAACCCTCAACGAAATTACCTCCAACCCACCTAACTAGCTACAAAATCCCATCTGTTCACTGTAAAAAATTCTATAAATCCTGGAAAATGTTCTACTCTAAAAGCTTCTTTCTTCAGACTGTGACTTTGGAATTCCTTGCCTGCTTCCTGTTTCCCCGATCGTAGCAACATGTAAAAATTTAAATGTAATATGAAAAAACACCTTGCTGCCCAACTCCCTACTTAGGTTCCCCTTTCTAAATCTGGCTCCTATCACAATAGTTCCTTATCTTATGTTGTGAAGAAAAGTAAAACCAAAAAATGTTAATTATATCATCACATATGGAAAAGGCCTTTTCATGTAATTCATCTTGGAAACATTTTATCCTTATGGAAATCCGGTTAAACATTTAGGGTTATGAAAGTTGTTAGCTACCTCGACTGTTTATCCAGGTTCAGATGATAGCAGCCTTATTTAATGTCAACAGCTGTGAATCATCTTGCACCATTGAATTGTGCTATGACATCCTCAAACAACAAAATAGGGTCGTTATATTGCTTTACTTAGCTCTAGTCATAGTCCGACTGCATCATTGGTTTTAGTTGTTGTTTGGTTGCTTGTTTTGTTTAATGGCATATCAACCCTTTTCAGGTTATTTAATGCCGAATTTGGTCATTTTGGTAAAATTTGGTTGTTTTATTTTATGGCATATCAACCCTTTTCAGGTTATTTAATGCCGAATTTGGTCGTTTTGGTAAAATTTGGTTGTTTTATTTTATGGCATATCAACCCTTTTCAGGTTATTTAATGCCGAATTTGGTCATTTTGGTAAAATTTGGTTGTTTTATTTTATGGCATATCAACCCTTTTCAGGTTATTTAATGCCGAATTTGGTCATTTTGGTAAAATTTGGTTGTTTTATTTTATGGCATATCAACCCTTTTCAGGTTATTTAATGCCGAATTTGGTCATTTTGGTAAAATTTGGTTGTTTTATTTTATGGCATATCAACCCTTTTCAGGTTATTTAATGTCGAATTTGGTCATTTTGGTAAAATTTGGTTGTTTTATTTTATGGCATATCAACATTTTTCAGGTTATTTAATGCCGAATTTGGTCATTTTGGTAAAGGATTTTATGCTTCAAGTTCTTTATATGTTCAAGTATATGTATATTCATGGTGTTTGGTTGAGTGAAAGGAGGAAAAGAGGGAGAGAAATTGTTTTTTTTTGTTTTGGATTTTGCAGAACATAGTTGAGTTTTGCAAAGAAAAAAACAATAAAACATCAATGTTTGGTGCATTTTTAGTCAGGAAGTCAATAACTTCAGACAGTCTGATTTGGTAGCGCCAGTAGGTTCTATTTGATCCATAGATAGGGCCCTTACAAATATGATACCTCGCGTTACCAGGAAGACCGGCTCTGCTTTGATTTTTTTCTTGGTAGCTGTAAGAGGAGTGAGAATGTCACCATCAATACAGAGAAGACAGATAACCAACTGTAATAAGAAAGAGGTGTTGAGTAGATGTCCATCGTTTTAGGTGAGAAGAAAAAGGGGTTACTGTTAGCTCGATTATAAGAACAAACACTTCCTTTAAATTTTAAATAAATTTTATTCATACATAGTCACCAACAAACAACCAGGGTCAAAGAAAAAGTTACGTAACCAGAAATACAAAAGCTTGCTGACTCGCTGAGCATGCATACATTCTTGTTTCACGTATGTTAAATCTTTATAGAAGCTTGACATCTAAAACTCTGACTAAAAAAAATGCAGTAAAACAGGATAAAACATTTCAACGGAAGTGCCTCCCATGCAAAGTGTTCTGATTGGATAATGTATTAATCACTTCGCTGAAAAGATAAACTTGCATAACAGAAAATAGATCATAAAAAATCATTAGGCTTCGTCAGAGTGGGTGCACAACTTGTGTTATTGTTGGGTCTATATGAAAGGAATATGTCAGCAAATTCTTGGGTGATTTTGTACCTTATTGTAGGTTTACTTTCAGACACTATCTTGGCATTGGGATTGATTTCATATTATTGATCACTGTCTATCTCTGCCTCGTAATTCCTTGTGATTAAAATTTCATTTTTTATTTGTAACTTTAAGGTTACTAAACAGATTTCCCGTAATGTTTGGAGTCCCAGCAATATTGGCCCCTTGAAACTTACAACATTGAATGCTGCACAAATAAACATGTCACAGAACACTACTCCTAGCCAACATATCACTTCATGCTTAATCAATGCCCAACTAAAAGATGTTTTCTATAAATGAGTCACTGTTTATCAAGGCTCAAAATCCACTCGAGGATAAGAGTTAATGAGTTTGTCAAGTGGACAGTGAGACAACACCTTCATGATTGGAGACAATGGTTGAAACTGGGCTAAATTTGATTATTTAAGAGGATGGCTCGATAAAGTTTGTTAACATTGGACTTGAAGACGACCATGTTGTAGTAAGCTGAGAAGCAGCCCCGTGGTATTGTGTTTCACAGATGGGTAGTACTTGGAATGAAACTTTGCTCATGGAAGTTCTGTTTGGTTTAAGGTACACAGAGTAAGAAAAGACACTTACTTAGATTGCTTGTAGCTAGATGAATCTTTATTTAGAATGTGTAGTAGTTATATGAGGGACCTATTTTGTTTAATTGCACGTGCAGTATCATGCGTTAGGTTGGAGTTGTGGTTTGGCTTTGCTCACGCAGACTCGAGCCTAGACTGTTAACTGTGTCGATGTTATGATACGTATGCACAGAAGCAAGATTGATACATGTAGACGTCCACTGTGCTAAAAAGGCAATTCAAATAAGTTTGCAAGTAGATTTTGTCAGGACATCCTTTGTAATAAAAGTTGGTTCATACTTTACTGATAGAGTTTGGTGTTATTCATGGAAGATGCGGCCAGATACAACTAAAAAAACTTATGAGAAGGCATTGTATTGAGGCATAGCCTGTACAAAAGTAGTGACATTCCATGAAAAATGCCATGAAAATTCATATACACTAAATTTACAAAAGCAAGGAAATTCCCAAATTGTTACACTTTTATTGTCATTAATTAAGGGTATGACTACATATCAACCAAACCATTTCATTATCACACCACTACAGTATAAATCTCTATGCATGAGTGGATGAAGTGTGTGAGGTGCGCTGAAGAAAAATTCCTACCAGTTAAATACATAGCCCTGTTGGGCTCACATACCCTTAATGACAATAAAAGTGTAAAAATTTGGGAATTTCCTTGCTTTTGTACATTTAGTGTATATGAATTTTCATCTTAATCCTATTAAGGGCATATGATTTAAGTATACTGGCATTTATCATGGAATGTCACTACTTTTATAAAGGCTATGCCTTAATACAATGGTCATTTTTATGGTTTTTTGGAATTTTCTGGAAAACTGAGGTACATGGTAAACTGAAATTAAAATGCCATCAACTAGACCCTAGAACCTCTATCTCTGCCCAAAATCAGCTGAATCCAACAAATAGTTGATGAGATACAGGGTGGCACATACATACGTATGTACACACGGATAACACAAAATCATGCCTGACCTTTCTGGATCTCTGGGTTTCCTTGACTAATGATGCTGAAATTCTACACACTTATAGAACCTATCAAAAAAAAATTGTGCAAAGTTTTAACTAATTTGGTTTATTGGTTTTATAGTTATGATTGATCGAAGAAATGAGATTTCTAGCATAGGCCGTTTTTGAAGTCTATTAAGGGATAGAGCGCTCTCGCGCCTCCCTTGATTCCTTTACTTGATGTGTCTGTAGGAGCGCAGACATTAAGTTAGTAAGATATTGTGTCGTAGAGAATATGCTAAAATCCACGCTTACACTTAAGTTGTTAAAGACTCATTTTGTAGAGACATGCAGAGCACGTGGTTAGAATTAAATTGTGTTGTATATTTGTAGAATGCTTAAACATGTAAAACAGAGAAAAACATGAAATGGTTGAATGAAAGATCAGGCATGCATATTGTTGAAGGAAGAATAAAACGTAGTTTAAAAGTAACACAAAATATTTAGGTATGTACAAAATCTTACGCGGTGGTAAAATGTTAGTTTGAAATGTTCGTTGAAAGTCAATTCTGAGAATAGTAGAAAGCACGTGTGTGCGACCATGTTTGTATGTGTGTGTGTGTAGTTGTATGAAATGCGTGTGCATGCACGTGAGTTGAGAATTCGTATAGACATTTGTGTGTGTGTGTGTGTGTGCCTTTGTTAGCAGTGTGTGATTGTACACATATATGCGTGACAGTGTGTGGTTGTGTGTGATGAAGAATGATATGAGTGTAGGCCTTTGTGTATGCACCCAAAGGCGGGGGGGGAGTAGTTGGAATACGACGTTGTTCTTGGCTGCTTACTGGAAATGAGGAAAAAGAGAACATAGAAACTTTGGTGCCGTGTGATGCTTTATATATTGGCCACGCGGATGTAGTTTTACACACTATCACGTGATCAACATTTTTTGGGCTGTTCTTCACTTTTTGTAAGACTGTCTCTGGGAGCTGATTTGAATGGCCCCAGTTTGAGTGTTTGTTGTTTAAGTGAATTCGGGTCGGTTTCTGTTTTTCTGCTTACATCGATATGATACAATTACAATATTAAGTTGGCAATCCTATATGTCACATTTAATCTACCTCCCACCATCATCTAAAGCAGGACCGGCGGGACAGTTATAAAAGTGGGGCTCTCCTAAAAAATGTGAGGGGGGGCGGTTAAACACATGCATATATAACTTCATTATTGATGACCGTAAAGTGGGGGGGCCAAGTCAAAAAGTGGGGGGGGGGGGCTTGAGGCCCCCACCCCTGCCCCCCGGTGCTGCCGTCCATGATCTAAAGCCCTGTCACCGCTAGAGAAATCAGACATAGGTAGTTGATAAAATTTGGCAGACATTTTTGAAGCTAACCTTTCAATATTACAAAAAAAAACAATTAAAATAGTAAAATATTGAGCAAACCAGAAGAACGTCTGACTCGAAGTCCACAGTAAATGGTGTACGGTCAAAATTGGTTCCTCAACACTTCCTGTTTTGGTTTAAAATTATTAATCAAATATGTGTTGAACAAAATCAGGAAAATTTTTATTTTGAATAATTATTTTTTACAAAAATAAGTATTCACATAGGTATTTTGATGTATTTTCAGGAAGAAAAAAACATTTTTAAATTTCCCCCCTAAAAATTCAAATCACATTTGCGAACCGACAGTACTATGATCGGTTGAAACCTTCATATTTCAATGTTTCGAAGAAAAAAATGGGGGCATTTATAACAACGAAAAAGGGGTAAAAAATAAACAAATATGGGTAAATTTTTACTATCCCTTCTCAGCGCAGTTTAAATCCTACTTTTTTTGTGCAAATACATTTAAACAGCCTAAAAAAATATCCGCAAAGAAGGAATTAAAAAAAAAAATAATAATTAAGATTTTAGAGTAGGGGTTCACTTTCCGTTATAAATTTAACGTAAAATGAGCACCCATTTCCTGGCCAGTTAGCGTGAAACGAGACATGTAACCAACTTGAATTTTTAATAAAAACATGTAAAAATTTAGCGATTTTCGTGTTTTTTTTGGAGGAGTGGGGGGACAAACTTTGACTTGAGTTCCCCCCTCAAAAAAACCCCCACCTAAATTGGCTAAATTTCTACATGTTTTTATTAAATAAATAAATACCCCCCACCCCAAATTGGCTAAATTTCTACGTGTTTATTCAATAAAAAAAAACCCACCCTAACTCCAGCCCTAACCCTAAGTCCAGCCCTAACCCTAACTCTAACTCCAGCCCTAACCCTAACTCCAGCCTTAACCCTAACCCTAACCAGAGCCCTGATCGTTAAAAAAAAACGTCGCTTTGATTATGAGTCCCGGTAAAAAAAAACACACACTCGACAACGAGAACCCGAAACGAGGCTAGCAAAACAAGACTGTCGACGCCATGTTTTTGTTGTAAAAATCCGTGCCCAGAAAAAAAATGTTTTTTCATGTCCAATGAAAAACCATTTATCCTACGTAAAAATAAAAACAAATGGAATAGCTAACTAGGAAAATCTCCAGTCTCGAATTAGAAACTCAAGTCGGTTACATGTCTCGTTTAATGTTAAGTGGCCAGGAAATGGGTGCTCATTTTACGTTAAATTTATAAAGGAAAGTGATCCCCCACGCTAAAATCTTAAATCTTTAAAAAAAAAATTAATTTCTTCTTTGCGGACATTTTTTAGGCTGTTTAAATGTATTTGCACAAAAAAAGTAGGATTTGAACTTTTTTAAGGAGTAAACTGCGCTGGGAAGGGATAGTAAAAAAATACCCAAATATGTAACAAATAAATGTTACGAAAGGCAAAATAAGTTACTCTTCTACAAACCTGGATAAATTTATTTGTGTTTTAAGTTATTTTAAAGAGTTTTTTTTTTGTTCAAAACTAACCTGGTGTCCACCTGTTCAGTTAGAACGAAAACAAAATGGCTGAAATTACAGTGTTTTGATAATCGCTCAAAAAACAAAAATTAAGCAAAATACTGGTAGAACATATTTTTCCACGATTGGTGACATTTATTTGATGTGTTTCTAACACAATTTTGTTTATTTTTAGACTTTTCACCGATTATCAAGTGTCCCGCGCTGGGCTCATGAACAGCCATTTTCGAACTGAACAGGTGGGCACCAGGTTTGTTTGGAACAAAAAAAAACGCTTTAAAATAAGTTATAAAATAAACTTATCCAGGTTAGTAGAAGAGTACCTTATCTTGCTTTGCGTAACATTTATTTGTTGCCTATTTGTTTTTACACTCTTTTCTCGTTTTGTTAGCTGTCGTCATAAATGCATCCCCCCCCAAAAAGTTTTATAAATCCCCCCCCCCCAAAAAAAAAATCAATTCATATATTTGATTACTTACTTTTCTAAAATAATATATTTAAAATAAAAAAAACATTTAATTATATTTCCGCAAGAAAATAAAACCACCTATTTGATTACCATTTCCTTATCCCAAAAAACAAAAACATTTTACTATATTTTCCGAAAAAAAAAAACCATCAAACAGCATGTGAAATACTTATTGTGGTGCTTCTTCAGTTTCACAATAGCATATTAGGCCTCTCTTTAAAAAAAAGTAGCTAAAAAATGTATAAACTTTTTTATGTACTTACGTAGTTTCTCAAAAGAAGAATGTACCTAAAAAATACGCAAATTCATCCAGTATTTATTTAAAATAATTTTATAAAAAAACGATTTGAATAATATGTCGCCATTTTTCTTATATTTTGAGTTTTTCCGAAAGTTATCTCCCTTGCCTACTTAGTAAGCTGAAATATTTACCGATACGTAAGATCGTTTTTTTTTCTTTTTCTAATAATTTAATAAATATTCGATGAATTTGAGTATTTTTTCTGTACAATCTTATTTTCAGCTAACACGTAAGTATATGACACAGTTTATACATTTCTTTAAATATTTTAATGTCATTGTGAAACTGCAGACGCACTATTGGCACATGTTCGTCTTTTCTCACAGTCCGTTTTTCACAACTTTTTAATGACCAGTTTTTTTTTTCTTTTTTCGGTGTACACTTACCTATCAGGCTGCTAGAGAATTCCGGGGGTTTTGGAAAAAAAATTCAAATATTTTACATTTTAGGAGCGGGGATCAGTTTCCAATGTTAATTCAACGTAGACTGATACCCCACTTTTTGACCATCTCAATTTTTGTAAAAGTCTTTTTCGGTGTACAATTACCTATCATGTCAGTAGAGAATTCCAGAGTTTTTTGAAAGAAATTTCAGAAAATTTAGATTTTAAGACGGGGGATCAGTTTTCAATGTAAATTCAACGTAGACTGATCCCCCTCTTTTTGACCATCTCAAATCTTTAAAATTCTTCTTCTGCTTACAATAACCTAAAATGTCGCGAGAGAATTCCGGAGTTTTGGGAAAAAAAATTAACAAAATTTACATTTTAAGACGGGGGATCAGTCTTCTTCGTCTTTTCCCACAGTCCGTTTTTCACAACTTTTTAGGTCTTAAAATCTCAATTTTTTTAAATTTCTTTCCAAAACCCCCGAAATTCTCGCGCAACATGATAGGTAATTGTAAGCAGAAGAATAATTTTTAAAATTTTAGATGGTCAAAAAGAGGGGGATCAGTCTACGTTGAATTTACATTGAAAACTGATCGCCAGTCTTAAAATCTAAATTTTCTGAAATTTCTTTCAAAAAACTCCGGAATTCTCTACTGACATGATAGGTAATTGTACACCGAAAAAGACTTTTTAAAAAATTGAGATGGTCAAAAAGTGGGTGATCAGTCTACGTTGAATTAACATTGGAAACTGATCCCCGCTCCTAAAATGTAAAATATTTGAATTTTTTTTCCAAAAACCCCGGAATTCTCTAGCAGCCTGATAGGTAAGTGTACACCGAAAAAAGAAAAAAAAACTAGTCATTAAAAAGTTGTGAAAAACGGACTGTGAGAAAAGACGAACATGTGCCGCACTCTTATTTTTGTAAAAAAAAAAAATTTTAAATAAAAATTTTCCTGATTTTCTTCAACACCTATTTGATTACTTATTTTAAAGCAAAACAGGAAGTTTTGAATATGAGGAACCAATTTTGACCGTACACCATTTACTGCGGACTTCGAGTCGGACGTTATTCTGGTTTGCCAAATATTGAGATAAATTAAATAATGAACATTTTATCTGTAATCATCAAAGAAATTGGCACTGTTAGGTAATCGTTTCTTTTTTTAATTTATTTTTCTCTGCTTTTCTGCGGGATTGCTTTTCCTGTCGCCATTTTAAATTTTACGTTGACCAGTTGTTTCTTTCTTTAAAGAAGATTTATATATATATATATATATATATATATATTTAAAAAGAAGTAAGTAATATCTGATTTATTTGTATTTACAATTTTGGGTAAACTTTACTATTTTGGACGTAAATTATTTTTAAAGAAACACCTGCTTTACCTACTCATTTGTGACCTATTTGCGTCAAAAAATAAATAATGTAAGTTATGGTATTCATGTATTATTGTTAACAGAGGAGAAATCGAAAACAAACAAAATATACAGCAATTTTTTTTTTTTGTATATTTTTTAAAGTATGGAAACTGATGGTATGATTTATTATATCTCAATTTGTTATCGTCACTTTTAGTTATCCAAACACGAGTAAATATAAAATGGCGATCAATTTTGTTTGGACATGGCCGATGATTTCATACTTAAAACATAGTTAAGAAGAAAAAAATGCTTATCCTACGAATAACTATAAGTCCGGGGGAGGAGGCAGTTAAACTTAGGGTTAATGTTAAGGTAAGTCATTTTTTAAAACTATTTTTTAATGAATGCAACACCAACACATAGTCGGACATTTTGGATTTTTTACTGTCGCCAAAAGATCGGAGATTGGACATATGTGAAGAACGAGCGACTCTAAGAGCAGTTTCTGCTACGGTGTCAGGTCGCGATCCGTACCCGATAATAAACTTCCGGTATTCTGTAGTTTGATTTTCTCTATATAATAATAAATAGTATTGTACAAGACGTACTGACCGCAGCTGAATGTCGTTTGTGCCCTACCTCCTTGGAGGTGTTACTATTGGACACGAACGGTAAAAAAGAGAACTTTAGAATGGTTGTCCCGGCAGTGCTTAATTGCCATTCTCTGGCGTCGCCAAGTAAAAATCAATTACTTCGGCCATATGATATATGCGATCCGACAGCACTATGATTGTTGAAACATTCTTATTTTTCCCAAAGAAAACAAAACAACCTATTTTATTATTTTCCCTCCCCCAAATCAAAAATATTTCGATTAGCAAAAAACACTGAATTTTATTTTCCGAAAGAAAATCAAACTGTGTAAAAAAAACTAAACTGTGATTATTTATTTTTGTAAAAAAAAATATTTAAAATAAAATTTAGTACAAAACTTTCATTATATTTTCTGAGAAAGCATAACACCTTAGCCAAAACAGGAAGTTTTTAATATCGGAAGGAATTTCGAACGGACACTGTTTCCGGTTGAAAACAACTTTGCTTAGAGTCGGCCGATCTTCACCAATCCCGCAGATTGACTTCTTCTTTGCATATCTTTGAAATGTGTGGTCATACGACAGTTTTCCACTTTTTTAAGCAGTCCTAGGCATTCTCTAGCCGTTTGGTCTACAGCTGTAGTCTAGTCTCTTCCTGAGATGTTGTTAAGGATTCAACATGGCTGAGGAAGCTTATCCTTGACTTCAGTCGTTGAACCACATCCATTAAATTGACGGCGTTCATCACTGATAGCCTTTGTGATCTCTACTCGGCAGGCAACTTCTCGTCTCACATCTGAAGGGGCAATGCCAATGAGGAGATGCATGTTGTTCAGGTTGGAAGGCTTCAGGAAGAAAGTGATCAAGCGGCAGGTGTTATTCAATGGTGAGTCTAGTCTTTTGGCATTTGTTGATCTCTCCCCAAAAGGACAAGCATATTATGCAAAGGAATAGCACAAGGCTAAGGCAGTACATTGTAGTGTGTGCTGTGGCTCCCCACTTGGAGTTGATCAGTTTCTGTAGGATATTGTTCGAGGAGCTGACTTTCATTTTTTTTTCTTTACATGTTTCCTGACTGGGAGGGTAAGGTCCAGGGTTACACCAAGGTAGACAGAACTGGTGCGATTCTCAAGTTGTATTTAAGACCACGCAATGTTAAAGGGTCGGTTATATCGATAAAATCTTATATTGAAATAAAACTAAAACTTTAAAACAGTTCCAGAAGTTTAAAAGTATGCAGATAGGTAAAAATAGTAAATTTTATTGCGTTTGGTAACAGTTATATATATATATATATATATATATATATAACTTCTTTGTAATATGGTACGAAAAATCCCAGCAGAGTGCTCTATTAATTAAGAATTAAAGTTAAAAATTAAGAGCGTAATATTTATTTATATTGGTACAGAAAAATTAGTACAACATTCGTACCGTCGGTTTCAAACACGGAAGGACTTAGCCATCCGGCTCTCTTCAGCTTCTGTTGTCATAAGAGAGCCGGATGGCTAAGTCCTTCTGTGTTTGAAACCGACGGTACGAATGTTGTACTAATTTTTCTGTACCAATATAAATAAATATATATATATATAATTTTTTTATAATTTTAATTATAAACCTTTCAAGTTACTGTAAATATGGGTTCTAAGCAAACTAGCCATTTTTATTCAGAGTAAGTTAGATCCATAACGTAAACATTTGTCTAAACAACATGGCTGCTTTGCTCAGAATCGATGTTTACAGTAACTTTAAAGGCTTATAACTTACATTGAATATTTATTTTTTAAAACAAATATCTCACACATGAGCAGGTAAACCAAAATAAATTGTTTATGACTTATTTACCAACTGTATTTCCTTTAAAATAAGTTATGTTTATATAATTTGTTTATAATTTTAATTATAAACCTTTCTAAGTTACTGTAAATATGGGTTCTAAGCAAACTAGCCATTTTTATTCAGAGTAAGTTAGATCCATAACGTAAACATTTGTCCAAACAACATGGCTGCTTTGCTCAGAATCGATGTTTACAGTAACTGTAAAGGCTTATAACTTACATTTAATATTTATTTTTTAAAACAAATATCTCACACATGAGTAGGTAAACCAAAATAAATTGTTTATGACTTATTTACCAACTGTATTTCCTTTAAAATAAGTTATGTTTCCAATAGTAATATTTACCTATTGTGTATATTACTTTTTATGAAAATTCTAAAATTATCACATTTTTGTAGGCTTACACTGCATACTAATTTGCCTCTCAAAAAATGAGATTCTACTTTTTAGGCGATTACATGTAAACAGCTTGAAAAACGTGTCAAGTAAAAATTTAAAAAACTTTAAGAAAACAGTTAAAGTACATAATAGTTGAGAACTTATAAACAAAAGTTCAAAACAAATAATTTATAGCAGACACATCATAATTAAGTTCTCTATCAACTTGTATACTTTTAATGTATGGAAACTGTAAGATTTTTAATTTCAGAACAACAAATAATTTATAGTAGACAGCAGAATTAAGTTTGAAAAAATCCCCTATCTTAATTTAACACACAAAATGAATCAAGGAAACAAACGAAACCTTTCTTACAACAACAAGCGAAAGGGGTTAATTCGTATATTTAAGGTTACCTATACCGTTTGGTATAGGTAGAAAGAAACTTAGAATAGTGTTCGAAAGAAGAAGAAGTTAAAATATCTTCAGGCGAAGATAGCAGTCACCATGAGAGTCCAGTGAACGAGGAGGCAGGAGAGAGGCTGAAGTGATACTTACTGGCGGATGCCAGGGTAGCGTCTGGTGATCGTCCGCATATCCTAAGGGAGCTCAAGTAGTCCCTTAGGGAACTAATGGTATCAATGCACCCTGCGAGCTGATTGGCCAAACCAGCTCACAGAAATACTGGTACACATTACAAAGTAAATCTATGACTGCTACAAGTTCTCTACCAACTTGTATACTAATGTTAGATAATGGCCCTGTGAGGTCGAACGCATGTTGAATGGGCGTATGTGTGGGGGATCGTTTGGTTTGGCTTGTGCGATTTATTGCGGGTGGACACGTACAATCACGTGCAAAATAAAGCTTGTTCTCACAGTCGGAGTTCACCAGTGTTGACAGGACCACCACGTTTGACCTCAGGTCAAGGGTCAAAATACACCTGTGCATAAGGGTTCTGTGACGTCATGGGTTCTTGTGTGGGAAACTGAGTTTTGCCAGTCTGGTTTTTGGAAGCAAGCTAAACAGACGTATTTCTCCATGTAGTCCACAAATGAAAAGGGGAAAAAGAATACAGGCGTGATGAAATTCCTTCCTCCCCCCTCCTCGAATGGCTAAGGACTTAATGGATCATAGATAGCTAGGAATTAACTACGATAAAAGTGGTAAATTAATCTCTCTCTCTTTGTTAGTAAAACATTACTAAGAGCGACAGAAAATTGCTGCCTAAATAAAAGTAATCAAATTTAAAAGAGAGTCTGCCTTATCTTTCGCTGTGTATGAGAATCTTTGTTACCGCCCAATACAACGATGATGATAGTGGTGACGCGCAGTATGGGGGCGGCAGACGACAGACATGTTCCAGCAGCAGGATAGCTGGGCACACCGTTGCAGCAAGGATCGACAACAACAACAATTATAATGACACTAGACGGTTGGTTTACGTGTGTGAGTGTTGACTGTATGAACTGGGTGAGAATATCGAACACTCGAAGTTTAACGTACAAGTAGACAGCCTAAACGTTACAATTTTGATGTATGGAAACTGTTTGAAGATTTTTAATTTCAGAGGTTTTTTCCATAACACATAAAATACAACAATGGGGCCACCGAGTGATCACTTAACCTTGCTAAACTTAGGCGATTATGTGTGGTTTTACAATTCTTTTTGTTTTGAGAGAGTACCAGTCGGACTTAGGGTCAGTGGTAGGGTGAGTAATTTTTTACTATCTTTTCAAGATCAACCGCCCACACAGTTAAGAGTCGATAAGACAGCATTTGATCAAAATAAAATTAGAAATGAAAAATCTTAGTTTCCATACATTAAAAGTATACAGGTCGGTAGAGAATTTAATTCTACTGCATTTGCTATGAATTATTTGTTGTTTTTATTTTTGGTTTTCAAATTCGTGACTGTTCATTATTCTAGATATTTATTAAAAAAAGAAACAATTATTTTAGAGTTGGTGATCGGTCTCTCATATAAATTTACTTTAACATGATCACCCCTTCCCAGCCAACAGTCGGTAATGATCATATATGTCCAGACCAGATAACGTTTTTTAAGGACGTATAACCAAATATTTTTTAAAGGTAGATAAATTTTGTGTTTGGTGAAGAGGGTAACATATCTTGGGCATTTTTTATGCTAGAAATAACAATGTAATAAAAATATAATTGTTTTCACTTAAAAAAGTGTTAATTCATAATTCTAATAGTTAATGTTCCTAACCAAACGTTAATATAATTTTTTTTAATGTTAATTGTAATAAAAAAACACGGTGCTTCTACACAATTTGAACCCAATTAAACTTAGTCTTTGAAAAGTAGAGTTCCAGAACTAGCTGGAAACAAATGAAGAGTTTTTTTTTAATTCGAAGTTGCAAGAAAATTTTCTGGCAGACGACAATTAAAGACAATGTTAAATGAAAAATGATAAAACTAAAATGAATTTAAGTGTGTTACATTAGCATTTAGGCTATTTGGTCTCCCGAAAGAGTAATTGAATTCTGCCAAGGAAAAAACCCTTTTAGCAAAAAAATAAAAAAATGCAAACATATTTGCCCCCTTTCAATAAGGAGCTGTCTAAAAGGTAAGTATTTATGGTGGTGAAAGGAAAAAAGTTTTACAGAGGACGACTGGCTTTATAAAGGGAAATAATGTACAGATTATGACTGTCATTTTTAACCCTAATCTTAAACTAACCCATAACTAAACTTAATCTAACCCTAAAATATGTACTAATTGAGTGTTTGCCAACGACCGAGACTGTTTCAAACAAAATCAACCAAAAAAAGACAAGTTTTTTGTTTTAATTTCTCAGGGAAAAATAGAAAAGTTCTTTCATTGTTTACCTTTGTAATGGGGATGGTACGGTGGCTAAGTGGTTAATGACGTGTATTGAGCACCTAGGTGTCCCGGGTTCGAATCCAGTTCGTTCCACAGAAACACTTTCATCAAAACCCACACCTGACTTTGTGTCTAACCTCCTGGAGATGGAGGTAAATAAAATTACCGTTGTCTGCAATTCTTCATAAAGAAAATACATTCATTGTTCTTTTTTCAATTTTAACTGTTCGATGACGGCTCAATTTTTTTGGCTATTTACATAAATCTAATTCGTCAAAAGTTTGTTTCTAATTGTGTAGAAGCACAAGAAACACATTACCTTCTAAATCTCTAACCTTAAATTCGGGTTGTAACAAGAAAATTTCAAAAATTAAATTTAAAAAAATATAGAAAAGTTACATAGAACCTGGATGTAACAAAACCATTAAAAGTAAATTTATATTCTACAGGATTTAAAAATCAATTTCCCTCAAAAAAGTAAGTAATTATTTTACTTATTACGTGTTTTAATGTACATTTTCAACAGAAAAAAACAACCTCTAGCACCATCACCCACATTGTTCTCCAACAAATTAAGAAAATGACCAAGATTTTTTTTAAAAATCGTTACATGCCCATAAAAACGCTATCTGCCCCAGATGTGGGTGATCATTTTATGTTAAA
This sequence comes from Sepiola atlantica, assembly GCA_963556195.1. NCBI lineage: Eukaryota > Metazoa > Mollusca > Cephalopoda > Sepiida > Sepiolidae > Sepiola > Sepiola atlantica. The sequence goes on along the minus strand of OY744525.1, from coordinate 118,438,248 downwards.
TCTATCTCTAAAATCCAAAATAAATGTTTTATTTATTTTATTGCCAAGTTTTTCAGGCTTTTTACCTGCACTCAACTAAAAAATAGAATCTCATTTTTCTTTTTGGATGGATTAGTATAGAATCAAGACTCCAATAATGAAAAAACAACAAAAAAAAAAACACTACAATCCATATATGTTTAAACTATGAAAACTTTTAGATAAGTTTATTTCAGCATAATTATTTTAAATTCACTCGAATATTGACCAAAATTCTGATAATTTAAAAAAGATTAAAGCCACTATGAACCTGGTGCCCTTTATTGGGGATGAACGAAAATGTACTCAGATATTGAATGATTGACCAAAATTCTGATAATTTAAAAAGATTAAAGTCACTATGAACCTGGTGCCCTTTATTGGGTATTAACAAAAGCTAGCACCTGCTCTAATCGCATAAAAATGGTATTAAAAAAGATTTACCTAAAATGGTCTAATTATCGTATTTCGATAACATTTCTAATTATAAAGCGTTAAGAGATAATCATTTAAAAAATTGCTGTCTGAAAAATTTTTAGGCAACTGTTTTGTGTGTTGTGTTATATTTTTCATGAGCCCCCTAACTGATCGATGCTGCCAAATGTTTTTAAAGCATCACATACATGTTTAAATCAATAACATTGAAAGATAATAGCTAGTAGCTTCGTATTTTATTTTGTTTTTTAGAAAAAAACATCAACTTTTAGTTTAACAGAACCTTTACATTTGGAAATTTATGCTCATCAAATATTTTCTTAATTCATTACGGATGGGGCAGTAAAAAAGATTTTAAGTTTTTATTACTATTCTAACAAATGTTCGAAAGATTGACAACTCAAAATGTATGATTTTCGGGGTTGGGTTGGGCACTGGGCTTATGTACTTAAAAAATACCTTCTGAAAAAAGGCTAATGCTCTGCCCACGTGTTTTTTATATTTGTATTTGGAATCCTGTTCACCCAAATTGGGTTATGGAATCTCATAAAGGGAGATAATTTTATACTATCTGCAAACCTTTAAGTGAATCAAGTTCATTTATTCTGGCCATGGATCTTAAACTGTATAAGTACTTTTAATATTTAAAATATTAATAGTTAAAAATAATTGAAATTTAGAAACCGTTTTTTTACTCTGTGCATTTATGCTTCCATATTTTGTAAGAAAAGGTGCCATGGCTTTATACTGTGAATTCAGTAGTTTATGAGCAAACTAATTTTTGTTCATATCAATTTATGTATTTTTAGTAAAACTTAAAAAAAAACATGACAGCAAATTTTCAAATGTGCATATACAACATGTTTTGTTCATAATTCCACTGGCAGGTAAATAAACAAGCAGTGTTAAGATATAATTTGTCTATTTGGTCGTTGCCTATTCTAGAGTCCCTCAAATCCATTTTATCTAGTGAAACAAAAGAATGTAGTTCTTTATTTTAACTGGATTAAATGGAGTTGAGGCACTCTAGAATAGGCAACGACCACATAGACAAATAGTTATTGTGATAATGTTTTGTAGAAAGTAACACAACTGTAATTAATATTTTAAATGTAATGCATGCCTGATTTATTTTCTGATTAAATGTCTTTTGTTAAATCCAATATTCTATTTATTCACAGACCATTACAATGGAGAAAAAACAAACCTATATGCAGTAGAAATCCTGTTCTCTTGAAGTATGTGGATAAACATTTTCATTTAGTTCTCAATTATAAATAATAATGCAATGTAACACTGAAGGGAAACCTTATTCATGTGAAGTGTGTGGTTCATTAATTTCCCACAAATCTCATCTAAAAGTTCATATGCGAATGCACACTGGGGAAAAACCTTTTCCTTGCAATGTGTGTGGTTCAGCATTTACTACAAAAACACATTTGGAAATTCACATACGTATCCACACTGGAGAGAAACCTTTTTCTTGTGAAGTATGTGGTTCTTCATTCTCCACAAAAGTTAATTTAAACAGACATATACGAATACACACTGGAGAGAGACCTCATGTTTGTGAAGTGTGCAGATCATCATTTACAACAAATTCTAATTTAAAATTACATATGCGTATACACACTGGAGAGAAACCATTTTCCTGTGAAATCTGCAAATCATCATTTGCATTAAAATGTAATTTAAAAGGTCACATGTTAACACATACTGGAGAAAAACCTTTTTCTTGTAATGTGTGTAGTTCATCATTCATGCGAAAATCTTATTTAAAAGAACACATGCGTATACACACTGGGGAAAAACCTTATTCTTGTGAAGTATGTGGATCATCATTTACATCAAAGTCTCATTTAAAATTGCATGTGCGAATACACACTGGAGAGAAACCTTATTCTTGTGTTGTGTGTGACTCATCATTTTCAACAACATCTTATTTAAAATTACATATGCGCGTACACACTGGCGATAAACCTTACTCTTGTGAAGATTGTGGATCGAACTTTGCGATTTATTCTTCATTGAAAAAACATATGCGAACCCACACTGGAGCTAAACCATACTTGTGTAAATTATGTGGATCATCATTTTCACAGAGTTCTAATTTAAAGGCACATATTCGAACCCATACTCGAGAAAAACCATACTCTTGTAAAATGTGTGGCTTATCATTTTCACAGAATGCTCATTTAAACACACACCTGCAAACCCACCCTAGACAATAATTTTATTTTGCTAATATAATATGTTCATGGCCCAGAGTCGAATCCTAAGTCGTAAATTACCAATTGTGATACTATTATGCTGATGTATCCCTGGATCAAATATTGGATTGTTAGCCAAAAATATAATATTTGTCTGGTCGATGCTAAATAATTGTGGCCCTTACTGATACTCAATATATAGTCAAAGTTTTGGTATGGAGTAATCAGACTCATATGAATTCTGACAAGTTGCTCTGCCAATAGCTCTGCACTTACACTGTATAAAGATTCTGCTGGTTTGACTTTTAGATAAGTGTCTGGTCAGCATCTCTTTTCTTCTTTTGTCAGGAAATGTGTTGTCTTACTCTAGGGATGGAACGCCTAATTGAGCTGTGTCCAACAGGGGGAGAGTCTGCAAGATATATAAAAAATGGTTGTATATGAAATGAGCAAAACATTTTTGTTTTTTAAAATATATATACTTTATATCATTATTTTACCAGCTAACGCTGTTATTCCATTATACTGGAATTCAAATGAATGCCTTCCTCAGCCCACAAACTAATTTTTTTAATTCAGAGATTCTGTTATTCAAAAATAAATAATTCGCTCCATTCAACATGACTGGGTTTTTAACATTTAAAATTGTCCATGGCAAAAACTGACAATTTTCAACTCAGTAAAATTTAGGTGGTTCACCTATTAACCAACTTCTTGATGCAATTCTATATCTGTATGAACCATATACATTCCCCAACTTCTTGATGCAATTCTATATCTGTATGAACCATATACATTCCCCAACTTCTTGATGCAATTCTCTATGAGAGTCAAATCCGTTTTAAGATGGAGTACTGTTGCCACATCTGGGGAAATGCTGCTCAGAGCATGATTTCCAGCCTTGACCAAGTACAAAACTGACTTCGAAATCTAGTGGGGATGTCCTATTCTCTTCCCTACAGCCTCTTTCGCACAGAAGGGAGTTTGCTAGTCTGTCTCTACTCTGTCGTTACTTTCATGGTAGGTACATGAATGAGCTTCAATCTATGTCCCCCCCCCCCGTAGAAAACATTCACAACAAAAGCTCATCTAGCTACAACCACTGTAAATAATTTTTCTTTCTTGCTCAATGTACCTAAAACTAAATGGAACTTCCATGGAGATGTAAGATCTTTGTTTTTTGTAATTAAGAAAAAACGGAATTCTGCTTTGTCTTTGAATTTAACAAATCTGCTTAAATATACTTTTTTCTTTATTGTTTCGTTACTTGCTTTTTATTTCGTTTTCTTTCTTTCTCTATATCTTGCTTTTATTTCGTTTTCTTTTCATTTTTTTATCTCTTCCTGTTTGTTCTCTTTTCCGGTCTCGTTTTGCCTCACACTTCAAATGATTCACGATGCCGGTAGAATACTTTTTAAGAATTATTTCCTGCCTTCCCTCCCCACATATGCAGTTGGGGGTCTTTTTCTTTCTTTCTCTATATCTTGCTTTTTCTTTTTTTTCTTTTCATTTTTTCATCCTGTTTTTTCTCTCTTCCTGTCTTGTTGTTTTGCCTCACACTTCAAACGATTCACAACGCCGGTAGAATACTTTTGTTACAGAATTATTTCCTGTCCCTCTCTCTCTCCACATATGCAGTTTTTCTCTTGCTAATGGTCATGTTATTTTTTGTTTATTTCTTAAGCGTAGCATATTCTTTCTATGTTTCTGAATTTTTGGATTAATAATTTGTATATTTGGATTATTTGGACTTATCTTAGAATTTATTCTCACAACTTTCCAATTGATGTAACCTCTGACTTTCTTCAGGTGCATCTTATCGAACTTGGGCATCTTCCTGTCCATGAAGTGAAATTATTAATTTCAAATAATATTCATTTAAAAAATTATGTACATCAAATATAATATTCATGTGGAATTGGAAGGTGTAAGGTCCAACTCCGATTCCTAAGATTCCAAATATTTTGACTGACTCAACTCTTTATTTTAAAGTCTTCCAATATTCAAACTGACTGCTAGTTCTTCAGAGAGATAGCATTTTTTTTGTCATTCAAACAACTTCCAACGATTAAAAAAGAATTATTTTAACACATGTTTTATCCATTTGGTTCTTTCTAGCAGCTTTGGTTTTCTTTAGAAATTTCTAGAAGAAATCAACTGATGTTATCAGCGAGAAATCAATAATAAATGGTTGTTGTGAGAACGCACAATGAGTTTCAACAATTATCGGAAAGTAATGAAAATCTGTAAATGCTCACTTATAATGAATCGTTTAACTCCTAGTGAGAAAAAGTAATACTTTAATTATATCGTCCATTCGCAATAGAATTTGGAAATCCATTTATTATAAGTATTTTTAATGGAGTATTTCGTAGAAGACATATATTTTGATCGATTCATGCATTTTTATAATTATTTTTTAATATCTAAAAGTGGCTCGCTGTTATAATTCAAAAGAAAAGAGTTAATATTTGTGAATTTCATATCAGAATAGTGACATATTGTAAGTAGTATCTATTAAAACATGAACATCTTGTGATCTGAGTATCTCGAGAGGTATCAATATGCCCATTTATTTATGTTAAGGACAACCATTGTATTCTGTTGTAATATTTCCGTATATGTATCTTTTGCTTATTTTATATAGTGTTGCCTTGAGAATTGTATAATAAAAAATCCAACTCCGATTTTCACTTACTCTGTTTAAATGAATATTCCAATTAATATGTGACATACACATATATTTCTGTTATTTAAGCAGAAAATAATGTTAATAACTTTTAAATCAAGGAATTTTTTAATTTTATATTTATGGAGTCAGAAAGTAAAACGATTATGATGGATAGGAAATGTGACATCAGTGAAGTCAAATATATGAGAAGACAACGACAAGACACAAGGGATCTTCGGTGAGACAGGATCATATTTTTGATGTATTAAACTTCACTGAAAATGTTAGTTTACATATAATGTTAGATTTTACTATGGGATCACCATTATCAAGGCATAGAGTCACTCGACAATAAGGGTTAATGAGATTGAAATTATTGTCAGCAGAGTGATTTTTTTAATGGAAATCGCTCCAGACAAGACATGAAGCCACTTGATGTAAGGAGCGTATAAAAACAAATATGGTTATCACAAAGACAGGAGATGTCTATTGACCTTAGTCTTGAAAAGACCGAGATTATAAGTAGGAGAAAAACAGTCAGCAGGAAGAGAGTTCCACAAGCCTGTTGTTCTTAGAAAGAAGCTACTGGATTACAATGGGGTATCAAAACAGCAAATTGATCAATCAAGCGAGCTGGAACAAAAGAACCGGGAAATAGATCACATACTTCTGAAGAACACATGTCATAATAGTATTAATAGAAAAGACTCAGTATAGCAACATCACGTCTGTGAGAGAGAAGGTGTAGAGAAAGATATTAAAATTGAGAAACTTTAATGTAAAAGTACTAAAATAAAATGTTATATTGTAACAAATTCTCAGATCTTTTTTCTTTCTTAGTTACACAACAAATATATGCAAACTTTTGTTACTTTTATTTCATTTGAGTTTTTAATTATATAAATGGAAACATTCAAAATAGTTCATCTACCAAAAGACTTATTCATAAACTGACAAAATCATATTCAATTCAAATAAGATTTAAAATTATAAATGCAGAACCAATCATAACATTGTTTTTCACACAAATACTTATGGACTTCAATGATGCAATTATGTTTTCTAAATATGTTTAATACAAATTGTCCTATTCTTTCAAACTATTAACAACTTATAAAACTTGTAGCAGTTACATTTTCTTTTGCATTTGCATGTGCTCACTCGCGGAGTGATTAATCTGATTCGGTAAGAAAACAGGAAACTTTTCACTTGGGTAATGATACATTGAGCAATAGGAACACCCTTTGCGTGAGTGGCTATTTCAGTTCTGTCCAAAAAATAACTGAGATTTCTGGTTAAAATCCAAAATGGTAACAATACTTATAAAATATACTTCTACGCGTGGGTGTCTATCTTCACTCGTTAATAAAAAGTTGATAGCTTTGGGTTTCACTAAGAAAGTAATTTTGATCACTCAATTTTGTTTCATATTTGTGAAAGCGAAAATTGGAAACTGGTTGCAGACACAAATTAATAGGTAAAGTAATGTTCATTAATACAAAGTGTTGCATGATAAATCAACTGATAAAGTTTATGATATTCATAACAGGTATGTTGCATGATGGCATGTGTTTGATGAGAAACCATATTTTAACAGACAAATTGAAACAGATACATGCTAAGATATCTGGCTTGAAAATGAGAGCAGGTATGTCACCTGGTAGGAAATCCAAAATATGAATACATTTGTAAACACAAATCAGAGAGTCTGTAATGCATGTATAACTGATTATTAAACAGTTTGAAGAAGGATAATATTTCACTATTAGTTTGAAAGCTGTATATGACCCTCTATTTTGAACACAAATGTTAGCGAAAGAATTTATTTTGCTCAGATTGTGACTGATTAATTCCCTGGCTGTTAGGGTATGGGTTAGATTAGATTTGCAAAAACAATGTAGTGGATCATCATTTTCATGTAAAAGTGTACACTTGTTTTTGACAATCTCAACTGAAAACAACAGCCAGTCGGGGAAAAAACAATTATTTGTCCGAAACATCGCTTATTGTATTTAGGGGAAGTGAAAGACCAAGTAGGGGATAATAGCAGCCTCCTAAACTCTTGTATTCCCCTATTTGGGGGCGGATTTTTGTGTCAATATAGAATCTTGTGACTCTTACTTTACATGCCCATAGCAATCATCTTCCAAATAAGGGCATCAATATCATACAATTGAATGGAAATGATGATGATTATTCGTAATTATGGAATTCATATCAACATAATAAGGTTGAAAGAATGACCTTCACTAACCATAAAACCAATTCAAAGTACGGGATGGAGGTCAAGAATAGTGGGATCTAGATTAAGATTCTATAATTGTCTTCCAATAGTTTGACAGTGGTCACGATCTAGTGTAGTTCGTCGATAAAACCAATCATAATTTTAAAAAGGTTGCTTAATCATGATAGAAGGAGCAGGATTGATTTTGAACATGGTCATTGCTTTTTTGAAAGCGAATAATTACATGTAAGATCATTTTTTCTAGTACATTATATATTATTTTTACTGGCTTATGTTGTAAAATATAATATTTTTTTAGAAATAGGAATATAACAAAATTTAAATATATTAAACACCATTGTAATGATGTATCCAATACAGAATATTTACGAAGAGATGGTCTTTTATTATATGGCGCAAGATCCTTTTCATTTTTGGCCAAGATCAAAGTGTAGTATCTGTTCCGATGGATACTGCACCCCATAGACTGGTATTGTCTTGGCCTTTGGGGCTTGATTTACATCGGTCTATGGGTATGTCCTGTGCAGTTCTAGGAGGTCCACTCTCCCAGGCTTCGCCTCCCCTCTTTGGGGAGGAGTAAGTTTATTGCTTACTGCCTGAGGCGCCCCTATTAGGGAATGCCGACGGGGCTGCCCAGGCATTTTTTAATGGCCAGAGTGCTCACCTTCTGGGGCGCTGGCTTTTAAAGCCCCACTTTCCCGATCCGACCTTGGGTCACATCTTACCTTGTGGGAGTTAGATAAAACTGGCCTTGTGCCTAACCTCCTAAAGAGGAGGTAAATAATAAATAATACTGGAAGTTTTCCAGGCTAATACTTAATATTTACTGAAATTTGATTTTGTGAAGACTCTACGTCTAAATGCACGAAAATGATGAAGGCCTTTTTTTATTTATAAACATCGTTTGTCAATTTCTGAATTCAAAACCGGAAACTATCATCCTGTAGACTTTTACTTAAATGTTTTTATACACATTTTAACAAGGAAAGATAACAGGTTCATCAATAGAAGTTAATTTATTTACCCGATTTTTCGCCAAGAAAGTTTAATGTTTATATTTAAATAAACTAATCAAACAATATTATTTAGTCGACGGTGTAAAAAAATAATATGGGCGGTCGTGCCTATTGAGTGGGTGTTACCTTCAGAAGGGGATATATACCCAACAATTCAAAGTTGAACGATGCCATTTTTTGTTGAGGGAACAGAGGTAGTGCAAACACCTATATGTAGGTTCTGCCTTTTCTCGTTTAGGGTGGCTGATCTGAGTTCTCGGGGCGATCAGTGGCGGTGTGCCATCGCCTATGTCGCCGTCACCATTGGACAAACTGTTACGTTGCCGAGGGAACTTCACCACTAAGAAGTTCTTTCGGAGTCACGAGTCAACCCTCTCAACGAAACGGTGTCAGTTGTAATTAGATGATGAGTTGGATGAAAGGGGTTATCCTTTTATCTTCTCGTAAAGAAACGGTACAACGAAAAGTATTTCTGTAACTATAACAAAAAGGTGTTTTATTAACTCAAGATTACCTATACCATTTGGTATAGGTAGAAGAGAGTGGGACGGTGTCCGTCCGAGGAAGAGGAAGAATATAAGAGTTGTTAGGGCTGCCGTAGTAGCTGTTGAGTGGTCGACGGCAGCAGGAGAGAGAGCGTTTCCTCGTTCCTCGCCGGTGCTCTCTGCGATGTGTTCAAGCTGGTGCCAGGAGGTCGTCTGATCTTTTTCCTCGAACTCTAAGGGGACATAAGTAGTCCCTTAGGGAACTAACGATATTACTGCGCCCTGTGATTTGATTGGACAAACCAGCTCACAGGGACAGTGATTACGCATTCAAAAGTAGTCCCTATTGGTGACTGCTACAAACTTTGCTTCTTCCAGAGACTCAATTTTTTTTACCAGACCTGGTTGGGGGGGGGGGGGGTCGCTTGAGAAGCAATTCTTTCCGACTACTGCCTCGGCCCCCTTCAGGGTACATCCGGATTATATTACAGTCTTTATAAAATTTTCTTCAACGGTTTCATTCTTAATTATCATTAAAAATAAAAATATCAAAAATATAGATTGAATTATGTATCCCATATTCATCTTTCAAGTCTTAAAAGGTACCCCCGTCGACTTATGGCTGAAACGATATTGTAGTTGCCCATCAGATCATTTACCTCCTTGCCAGTAAGTTATACACAGGATCAGGTGTGGTTTTGAAAAAAGATAAGCACATTCTGACCTACAAAATTTCCTGAGCAGCCCCGTCGGCATTTCCCAGTAGGGGCGCCTATACTAACCCTTTCTCAGAGAGAAGGTAAAGAGTTGACCGCCTATGACTGAACAGAACAATTCACTGTTGAACCGATTTGTATCAATTCTATAATAGTAAAGACTGTTGAACCGATTTGTATCAATTCTATAATAGTAAAGACTGTTGAACCGATTTGTATCAATTCTATAATAGTAAAGACTGTTGAACCGATTTGTATCAATTCTATAATAGTAAAGACTGTTGAACCGATTTGTATCAATTCTATAATAGTAAAGACTGTTGAACCGATTTGTATCAATTCTATAATAGTAAAGACTGTTGAACCGATTTGTATCAATTCTATAATAGTAAAGACTGTTGAACCGATTTGTATCAATTCTATAATAGTAAAGACTGTTGAACCGATTTGTATCAATTCTATAATAGTAAAGACTGTTGAACCGATTTGTATCAATTCTATAATAGTAAAGACTGTTGAACCGATTTGTATCAATTCTATAATAGTAAAGACTGTTGAACCGATTTGTATCAATTCTATAATAGTAAAGACTGTTGAACCGATTTGTATCAATTCTATAATAGTAAAGACTGTTGAACCGATTTGTATCAATTCTATAATAGTAAAGACATCTTAAGCAACTGCCAGGGAAAATTAGCAATATGCCTTACCATTATATCCTGCATGCTAGACACCAGTTGTGTGACTTTTGCCTGAGACAGCTTAAAGATGAAGTGTTGGGCAAATATAAAGTTTCGGGAGGAATAGATGGTTTTTATTTACATATAAGACACAAAACTTTCCAGAAAGAAGAACACAATGATTGTGTTGTCATTGTACAGTTTCTGAATTGCATTTCAAATATTTTGAATTGGAAATCTTCTGGTCAGTACTTTTTTAAATCTTCATAAAATATGAATCACTGAAAATCGAAAAGCAAAAAATCACAGATATTCTCACGAGGTGGATTTATACTTTCAAACAATTCCAGCTTGAATACATTCAGAATTTCCTTTGCTTAAGATATTCCCACTTTTTGTCAGTTATGAAAATTAGTCTATATACCCATCGAATGTTTTACAATACCTGTATTTGAATAAATTATAATTGTATAAAAATGAAAATACTTATCTTGTTAAGTATTAATTTTTACCATCAACCCACTCTTACCAAAGGCGCTATTTTTATAACCTCAAAAAAATTGTTAAATTTATAGACTGTCTTGTAGTTCTAATAAATTATTTGATAGCCCATTCTTATATTTTGAAAGTTTGTGATGAAAGGGAACCTACTGTTGTATTTCTAGAAAGTGCTATAAGAGTGTATTATTGCAATAAAATTCAAAATAACGAAATTGTATATTTTACTAATGGCTGTACAAAACACGAATAAAATAAATTATGACTAATTCATATACAAAATATTGAAAATAAATTGAACATTATTAATAATGCATTTCATATATTAAGACATTTTTGTAATGTTTTTTCATGTTAAGAATGAATTGAGTGTGTATGATTATAGTAATATTTCAAACAATATTATTCGATTGACAAGTTAAAATATGTTATTTCTTATTTGACTTTTACTGTTCATGTGTATGAATGATAATTTATTTCAAGCCTTTCATGCATACTATTGTTTTGCAGCTACAAATAGAAAAGTCGTCATATATTATCATACATTTTAATTTGACCAATTATATTTGGTTTTCTGAAAGTCATGGACATCGAGGAATATGTTTTGCCTCCAGTATTAGTCATTACGGCTTTTTTTAGTCAGGTCAACTTGAAGGCATGTGGTTCAAAAACAAATTAGATCACCATGTAGAATGTTTGTAAAAAAAGCATGCATGAAAAGGCTAAACATATTGGGGGGGGGGGGGAATATTTCTTTTTTATTATGCTTGAAGAGATCAAAACGAGCAGGCTTCAACTAAATTTTATTTTTACCATAGAGGGAGTATTATTGGTTTTAAAAAGCTGTTCATGTATCTTGTAGAATGTATGCTATGCATCAAATTGATATCATTTTAATATTAGTCTGAGCTTTTACATTCATTTTATCTCAATTTACTCCACACGTACAATCGTTAAATTTTCCAACAAAACGAGCATAGTTGAATTTCAGGTGGCGACAAGAAAAAATAAAGAGACTTACAGCATGATGTTCAAAAACCAACTAACTGTTAATGAACTTGAGGGAAACCTGAACAGAATTTTTGAGATATAGATTCATAATTTTTATTAATTGTATTATTTAGACTATTGTTCTCAATTTGGATTTTATTCTCACAAGGTTTCGGCTGATGTAACCTCCGACCTTCTTAATGTGCAGCTTGTCAAACTCGGGAATTATTAGGGTTTTCGAATGGAATGGAGTAGCTTGCTTTCGTTTCGTCAACCATGATAAGTAATTCGTAATTTTATTCATAGTATTGCCCATACTTAGGATTGAACCTTCAACTACCAGAAGACTGTCACTAAGAACTGATTATTACTTAGCACTTTTATCCATTACACCATGTATCCTTGCTGAAGAACCTTTGAAATTATTTTAGCCGAAACATTGTGAGAATAACATCATACATGAGAAAAATAGTCCAAATTATACAATTAATAAAAACTATAAATCTATATCTAAAAATAATGAGAACAGTAGTATGAAGAATCCAAATAATGCAGAATATATTTTATTGCAAATCATTCATTTAAAAATTTTATCACAGAGGATCTCCCTTGAACAACCAATACAATAGTCCCATCCATTGTACATGAATTATTGGAGTGTATATTTTGAAGATTTGTTCTAGTTTCTCATTGCAGAAGATACATGCAGAAGTGCTATCCCACCATGTTCCAACTGCCATCTTTCTAAGCTGTCATTCTCACAGTCACCAAATCTAGTATTTAGTTCTTAAAATATCTTGTTTTCAAATGTCATTGGTTTAAGAATTTCATGGATCGGATCGTTAGTGATGCCTAAAACTTAGAGCATTAATAGTTACTAGTATCTGAACATCATACCGATCGATGCACTAGCATCATAACCGAAAGGACACACAGGACAGGATAACGATCATCATCATTCTAAAATCATGAACTCTTTTCCTAACGGCCATACATTTCTTTTGTTGAAATAAATGCCACCTTTATATTTTGCTGCACATATAGGGTTGATTTTTCTTCTCAGCAATTGCCATATTTTGTCTATGTCTCTTTCTTTGTTGCAATAAACCTCTGCAACATATGCATCTTTAATAACCCATATGTCGGATTTCACCCCTGTTTAGAGAAAAGACCAGATTTGATGTCACTGTTGGAGGGCTAAGGATTAAATTGCCAGCGATGTATTTTGCAGATGCCAAAACAGAGATGTAGTTCAGTGGGGAGACTGCAAAACACGTATGTGAAGCAATAAGCAGAGGACTCACAATGAAGACCTACTAGGTGTGATGAATAGAACAAGATGGCAGGAAAGAGGCACGAGGATTCGTGACACTACTATGACTAAATAATGATGAGTTAATTGTAAATGATAACTGATTACTTTAAAAAAGGTTTTCTTGTATTCACTTCTTATGTGTTCTGACTCAAAACACTTGTCCCTTTCCACCTTTTGTATAACATTGATTCATAGTAGAAATAGGGGACATGATATGTGGAAAAGTAAGTCGTAGGAGTACATTTAATGTTTTCCCTTATTCGCTTCTAATGGGCCATGACTCAAAATGATTACCTATGTTCGTCGATTACATCATGTATCTCACCTTATTTCCAGATCTATCCAAGATCACCCAATATATGCCCACGGAATTAGTTTCATAAAAAAAAAACATTTACTAGATATTTTCCTGTGCATTTTATGTTTTATTCAAAGAATGAAACTGAATCTCAATTTATATCAGATTTTTTTTCCATGTTAAAATATGTAATTTAATATTTTAATTAATCCAATTTTAAAATTAATATGTTCCTACATTTATTACAACAATTTTATCATCATCATCATCACCATCATCATCATCATCATCATAATATTTGATTTAACATCTATTTTACATGCTGGTATGCATTGGACGGTTTTAAGAAATAAAATACCTATATCTGGCCAGGTCTTTCTTTATCTCTCTTTCTCCTAAGTCCTTTCTGATCACTTTCTTCTATATATTCCTTGGTTTATCCCTGTGAATGAATTGGACATGCTACGTTAACTGTTCTATATCTACTGCCTCAAGAACTCTCATCCATTCTTTTAATGTAAACATATCATTGAAGTCTCCTGTTCTGTACATATTTGTTTAATACTGTACATTTCTACTAACCCTAACCCTACTATCTCAACTGTTCTTTATATACTAACTCAAGAACTCTCATATTTCAATGTGACCAAACCAACGAAGCCCTCTGTTCTGCACACATCTCCATTTACTGTTAAGATTTCATCTTCCTCTAAAGGCAACAGATTTAAGCTTGTCTCTATAACTGTTAAGTTATAAAGAAATTAAAATAATACATCACTCAATAAGTTCCAGGCTTTATAGATGACACCACTAATAATATGTCTGTATGGTTTTTACAAATATTCCCATGTATACATTTGATTGGCAGTTTTTCACTAATGAGTAACCACATATCAAACCCAAAAGCCACTCGAGGATAAGGGTTAATGAGATCGATGGATTGTTGGTTTAATGATGATGAATTGTGTAAGTGGATTGAAAATGATCACTTGACATTTGACTTAAAGGCTACTAAGTTGTAGTTTATAGGAAAGCCGTCCCATAGTAATGTGTTCAACAAGTATGAATTTCTTAGAAAGAAACTAGATTGATAGAAATTCTGCCCGATACTAAGTACACAGGGAGAGAATGATAAGTTCTTTTCAGTTGTGGTAGGAAGACAAGTTTTTAATGTGAATGCCTTACAAGGAGCAACCAGAGATGTAAGCTCAGTCGAACATCTCACATTAAAATAACGATAGAGTAGAGAAAGAGTTTTCTTCAGATACAAGTTGAAATAGACCAATAAAATAATCCTCCCGGAACTATAAAAACAGACAAATTAATGTACAAGAAACGAAAGAAAAACTATTTAAAGGGAAGGATGTAATAATTAATACTACAGAAATAAAAAGGGGAATAATAAAACAACTAATATAAAAATGAAAATACAAAAGAAGCATTACCTGCTCATTTTTACTTAAGTTTCAGCTTAGAATCAACAAAGCTAAGTATTTGGCAACGTCTCTTCTTTGAAAAAGAGGCTACAGAATTCGAAGTCAAGTTTTTAATTCTATCCGGGCAAGACAGAATGATCCGAGCAGCGTCTCCCCAGATGTATCAGCAATACTCCATCTTAGAATGTATCTTACTCTTATATAGATAAACGATATAAAATATTCAAAGGAAAATGATGTAATAATCAATATTATAGAGCAGGGGCGGGCAACCTTCAGCCCGCCTGCCACATCCGGCCCGTGAAGACTTAGCGTCCGGCCCGCCACCCTGCTATGCTTTATTATTGCAATCCGACCTGCGGATCTCCCAGTAAAACCTATATCATTTTGTGACATAGACGTATAAGTAGGTTTCAATTAAGATATGGGATAAAAATGTATAAATATCAGCGAGCGATGATGAATGTATATTTCATTTTTCTTTAACTATTAATTTCAAATCCTTGGCTTGAGATGAAAATAGAAAAAGAGAAAGAGAGAGGCAAAGAGGAAACGAGAGATGGGGAAAGGGCATAAAACAGAACTTATGTGAGGTGTGTCAAAACGAATGCTGGATCAACTTGCTACTTCCCCCGTCATTATTTTTTATGATTCCAAAAATGGCTCTTCGTCGGCGCCTTTTATAACATCACATACAGAAGTCTCTTAAGAAAAAATATCAGATTTGTAGAGTGTCCAATGCAATTTTTGTACAATTTATTCATGTAAACAAAATATAGTAATTCTGAGATTTCGTTTTTCACTCCGGCCCGCGATCTCCTTCCAAAAGTCAGATCTGGCCCTCACTCTGAAGAGAGAAAAAAGGTGAATAAAACAACTAATATAAAAATGAAAATACAAATAAAGAATTACCTGTTCATTTTTCTTTTGTTTCAGCTTAGCATCCATAAAACTAAATATCTGGCAACGTCTCTTCTGTGAGAAAGAGGCTGTAGAGAACAGAAGAGATCATCCACCACAAGATTTAGTTAAAAAAAAAATGAAAAGTAATAAGTTATCTCCCTTGTTGGTGATTACCTCCCTTGAATAAAAAAAAAGAAGCTTTATTTAAACCAAAAAAAGTTTTCGAAGTCGTTTTTTTATTATATTAAGGCAAAAAAGAGTGCTCTGAGTGGCACCTTCCATGATAAAGCAGCAATACTCAAACTTAAGATGTATCTGACTCTTATATAGGCAGAAGACGAAAAAAAATCATTATCTATATGGGAAGAAGTTGCTGGTGTACATCAGATATAACTCTATTAGAGCAGAAGTAATTGTAAATCATTTGTGAAGAGGAAAAATGTATTCAGTGAATAGTGCCCAAAATATTTTCCCATGATTTAGATAAAAAGTACAAGACAATTATATGCTGAAGCAGTTTCATTAATTTGCTCTCATGTATATAAACTGTGATTTATTCACTCACAATTATCATATTCAGTTTAACATTCGTTGTACATGCTGACATGTGTTGGACGGCTTTACATTTTTCTTTATTTATCTTCATCTCAAACAAAGAATATTACCACTGAGATATTAAGGGCTGCTGTGAATTAGGAGATAGATCTGTAAAGTCATCTTAAGTGGGGAGTTGTGCAGCGAGATGTTTGTTCACATTACATTTAAATTTATGCATGTTGGGACAGTCAGGGAAACAGGGAGAAGGAAGGGGTTCCAAAGGCAAGCAGTTCTAGTAAAGAAGCTATTACAGTAGAAAGATTTCCGGCATCTGGAAAAAGCTGTACAGTGAATGGGTGGGATTATACTGATTGTCAGGTTCTTTGATGGTATTTGTAGCAGTTACCTCCTCCTTTCACACATAACTGCACCGGCTGGCCGTTAGGTGTCGCTGAAAAGCGACACCAGAGTTATCTGCCCTTCTTAGTATAAAAGCCGGTGTAAACACAAAAATCACCCTCTTTTTCATTCAACAGTCTCGACGAGACGTCCCCTTGGCACCAGCTGGGACGCATTGCCGAGAACACCGATGAGGAACCTGGAAAAGCTCTTTCTTCTGCTACCGTCGCCTCACTCGAAGACTAATACCATCTTCACTTGAAGAAAACCCACGGGCAGCCCAGAGAACCATTACATTTTTCCCCTTTCTCAACCGAACACCGGCCAACTCTCTCTTCTACCTATACCAAACGGTATAGGTATCTTTGAGTCAATAAACCCCTCTTGTTTGTTGCCTGTTACTCAGTTGTTCATTCAATTCATTTTGTGCGATAAATGTAAGGAAGGGACAAACTATCCCTTCCATTACATATTTACTTCTAGAGGGCACAAATGTAAAAAAAAATGTTGGTGGAAAAGCACACGGATGCCACATTGCAGCGATGAGAAATGTGGAATTAAGAAATTGACTTCCAAACAAACCTATCTCTGGGCAGGTTTTGTTTATCCATCCTTCTCTCAAGTCAATTTTTATCTCTCCCTCCCAAGTTCTTGGTCTTTGCCTAAGAACTGGACCTGCTACCTTTACTGTTATACATCTACTAACCTAAGAACTCATCTATTCTTTCGACATTGAACTCTCCTCTTGCACACGTCTCTCTATACTCTCAAGATTTAATCTTTCTCGGAGATCATGAAAACTTTAGCTGTCTTGAAGACTCACATTAAAAGTCTATCGTATCATTCTCATATCATTTCTCTCTATGCAAAGCATGTCATCAACCCTCACTGGCCAGGTTTCAGTTACTTACATTATCACACTGTGTACACATGCCTGATAAACTCTTCCCTTGGTCAACAGTGGTAACACTTAGTTGGATTGTAATGGCATAAGTTCCCTACATCCACTACTTACTCTAGTAAGTTCACTAGCACCTGCTTCATCCTATGCTCAAATAGTACCACCAACATAACAACATTAAATCTTACTTAAAATCTTCTAAACAAAGTCATGGATACTGCCATGCAGAGGGAGTAGATTAGGTACAAGTCCCAGGAATCCAAATTAGGAGGAAATACAATCATATTCAAACTTTTTTCTTTTTGTCATTATATTTCTCAGTACTAGAGAAACAACACCAGTTGTCACTATAAATAGTGCGAGTCACCAGAGACACAGAGAAGACAAAGCACAGTCTTGTAACTGTCTAGCCAAGTGCTAGTCACTTTCTTACTTTGTTAATACACTTGTTAAACCAACCCTCGACTTGACTTCCTTTATTTATTATTTACTGTTGGACAACTTCACAACAGTATCAATCACTTTTATAGTAATCAGCTTATACTTATATATTGAGTAGTAATTATAAATATATATGTAGTAGTATTTGTGTGTGTGCCATTGTCTATTAATGTGATTTTCATTTTGATCCACTTATTTTCCTTATACCGCGTTATGCCGTTATTCTTCCAGTTCATATATTTTTCACAGTTTAGGCAGGAACGAGTCCGAGAAAACTTTCTAGCCATACTACTATTGCTTTTGATTTCTATATGTTTCAAAATAGGAAAACATTTTCTTTTTATCTCAAGATCTATTAGATATACCATAAAGTAAGCAGCAGAACGGAAATAAACGGAGTCCATCGTGCTAGATCCACCTAATAATTTATTTCTCATGCCCACGCTAATCTGAAAACGAAGGTCACATCTAAAATAACATCGAATGATTTCTGTTTAATTTGCATGCAGCACAGGGAATCTTGCTAAATAGTTATGATGATACTATTCCTGGTATCTACAAAGAAACAATGATGGTGATCTGAGGTTATTGGTATGACAAACAATCAAGTAAAAAAAAAGTTGACACAACATGAAAATCAAAGCATTTTAGGGAAGGCCATTGAAGAGGGTTTGGATGAAATAATTATCGGATTTGTTAAGCTCATATTTTTTTACACCATACAATGCTTATTTTAGTTTAATCAATTCACAAAAAAAAGTTGTAGAAATGTTATTGTATGCGTTTAGTTAAGTACAATTTACGTTTGTTTTACCAATTTTTGGATATATATATATATATATATATAACTTAAAACTACCTGAAAATAGCAGTAAACTTGCAGATAATCTTTGAAAGTGTCAAAAAGTTAACAACAATTAAAAAGCAGAATCCGAGATGCTTGAGTCGTCTTGGAAGAATGTTAGTTGTTCAACCATTAAAGCACTTCTAACTAAAATAAACTTAAATCTCTTCGTAAATGAAAGAAAACAAAAGCCCTTCTAGCAGAACATAAAGAGGAAGCGAGAAAGAGGAAGAAAGAAAAAGAGAAATAAAAATGGGGAAAAATAAGGACTTAAAGCTTTAGCGATTTGACCTTCTCTGAATTACAAAAAAGCGGAATTACACTAATTTCAATATTGCATCGAGATATTATGAATTGAATACAAGTCGGAAATAGACAAATAAAATAATTCTCACAGAAGTAACTGTAAAAACAGACAATTTAATGTCAAACAAACAAAAGAAATCAAGAAAGATATAAAATAAGGATATGATAATATTATAGAAAGAATAAAATGAGAAAAGTAAAAATAATATAAAAAGGAAAATAAAACGAAGCATCTGAGGTCACTAGGGGCAATTATCGGTTAGGTGAATAAATAGCTAAAATACATTAGACCTTAAAGAAACCATATTCATTTTTTTAAATAAATTTTCTTAGTTTTATAAAACAAAAATTAAATTAAACAAAGAATACATTAGTGTAGAATCTATATTAGAATTATTTAAATAATTATTTTTATTGGTATTTTTAATTTAAAAATGATTAAATAGTATGAACTTGTTTCGATTCGTTAAAGCCGTTTGCTGTTTTGCAGCTGTCTGTAATAAACACAGTGTCAACAAAAAAAAACACCACCATTGTAACAGTTTTTTTATTACTTAACCTCATATTGCAAATGTTTTTTTTTTTTACTTTTCTTTCAAGGTAAAAATTCTAAACATGATTATATTTGAATTTTTTTTTTCTTAGAAATCTTCTGACCAAAGCTTGGTGATTACTGCTAAGTAACTTAAAATTCACAACCGAAAATAAGCAATTATATCAATCTTGGGAAAAAGTATGCGGCCTACACTTAAAAAGAATCGGTGAGGTATTACTAACCGGCCCCTTGTCGCATTTTATTTGGTTTTTGTTTCGGTTCTGTTTTGGAAACGTCAAGCATAGATTTTAATGGCGTGTCGTAGGCATAACGTATGTACAAGACGAAGCCAGTATGCCGTTCCGAATGTTACGGAAGACATGTTCAGAATGGATTCTAAAACTCTGGCAGTAAAATCTATGGTTGACGATTACGAAACAGTACCCTTTTTTTTTCTTTTTTTTCTTTTTTCTTTTTGGGTGTTTGTAATCTTTCCATAATTCTTTTTTTTGTAAATAAAATTAATTTAAAAAACATTTTGGAGTATTATAAGTAGGATTAAGCCCATAGAGTGAATGCGGTATTATGGTGATTGAGAATGGTTTAGAGTAAGACAAAG
This sequence comes from Sepiola atlantica, assembly GCA_963556195.1. Lineage (NCBI taxonomy): Eukaryota > Metazoa > Mollusca > Cephalopoda > Sepiida > Sepiolidae > Sepiola > Sepiola atlantica. Next base: position 118,417,750 of record OY744525.1, on the reverse strand, counting down.
TAGCCAGACAAAATCGCACAAACATACGATTCAGAATAAGACTAAAACACACTACGTGAACAAAATATACAATATTTATTAGACAAAAAATGGAAATCTTCTCAATATATAAAACTCAATGAATGTGTGCATGTGATCTTTTTTAATGTTTGTGTGCTCCATATAGAAAGAAAGTTTAGAGAAACTACATATAATGTAAAGTATATTCTTATGTAAAAATTACTGGGGAAGACAATAGAAGTATCTGAATCTCTAAGTAAATCTCTAAGAGAGCATAACAATCTTAAAACATCAAATATATCCTATTTTTATAAAATTTTAATATGTATAACATTTTCTGGGGAAGACAATGGAAGTGATCCCAAATCTCTAACTGCCCTAAGGGAGCTCTAAGGTGCCAAGCCTCATTTAGAATATATTCTATTTTAATGAAATTTCTGTATAAAATTCTCTTATCCGGGGAAGACAATGGAAGTGGTCCCGAATCTCTATGTTACCTTCTATCTGCCAACTATTTATGTGCCCCCACCTCTACATGACGCATTAGGGCATAAACTCCTTTAAAAACTTCAAATATATATATATGTATCCAATTTTAATAAAATCAAAATTATATATATAAGACACCAATCTAGAGAAGTTTCCAACATTTCAGCTTATGAAGAAGTAAAACGGGATGAGAGGACAGTAAGAACAAAAAAACTAATATGGTGGTATGAGCATAGTAGAAAAATACATAGTAATGACCTTCATTCAATCCCGAGCAACATCGGGTTTTCCTGCTAGTACATAATATTAAGGAAATTCTATTTTAATTCTGATTGACTTTTTTTTTCTCGATTCATTAAAATTTTAAAAAGTAAAACAAAGCCATTAAATGTAAGTATTTGTTGTTTATACAATTTGTTCTTTTATTAAAAATGTAAAAAGTTTGTCCTTTTTTAAACTTTTATTCACCCCAACTGCTGAAGCATCAGAGGCTTCTGTGATAGGAGTCAGATATTTGGGAGGGGGCAGCCTTGAGGGGAGTTGAGCAGCCAGATGTTTGTTCACATTGCATTTATAGTGGGTTTGGATAATGTAGTACTACTTGGATGTCAAAAACAAGCTGCACATAAGTAGTCTATTAGTCACATCTGTATCTATATGGTTGTGGCCTCAGGAAATCCCACCGGAAATAACTGCAGGATCAAGACATTCTGTAAAACCTGTACCCTGAAACTGAGTGACAACCAAGTATCCCCACATTGTCCAGATAAGGAGAAATAAAGATTGTAGGTGGGACAGCATTCATTGTTCTTGCCAGAAAACAAAGTCAAACACTAGGAGTCTTTGTAGTTTTCCTGTGTTGGTTCCTCTGCACCTATCTAGGAGAAAAAGGAGTTCCACCTGGGCAATTGTAGGTTTTCAAACCAGATATTTTCTTCGAGTCTCTAGCTCTAGGAAGGTTGTTGTCCATGACAAAGGAGGCCTGCCTCCCCCTAATATGATGGACGATCTCTCACAATTTATGGATTCATCTCGCCGAGTGGGGTAATCCTGCGCCTGAGTACTACACCAGGTATTTCTATGTCCACATTTATCTGATGAGAATGAATTTCATAAATAATAACATGCTCATACTTTCATTCATACATTATCAGTTTATGCACTTGTTTTGTTTATTTATGCTCAGCATCAGTCTACAAGAAACAACAATAAACACCTTGATCAGACAGCAAACTGAAGTAAACCACCATGCGAACTTCTAAACATATATGGGCAGGTCATCTTCGAGATCTACAGACAACAGATGGAGAACTAGAGCAACAGAATTGACTCCGAGGATGGACAGCGTTTGACAAAGTAAACATCATGAAGAGTAGAAAATCCACGATAAACATTAAACGGGAATACATCATGCCTGTTATAACATATGGTGGTGAAACATGGGACATATGGTAGCGAAATAATGACGCAATGGAAAAGCTAAGAGTGGCACAATGCAAAATCGTACAGTATCAGTCTATATGAAAGAAATAGAAACAATTAGAGCAGACAGTAAATTACATCATCACCACCATACGATAGACAGGTAACCTTTCACAATCTACAGACCATAGGTTGAAATCTAGAGCGAAAGAATGGACCCCAAGGCAATGGAACATACGTAGAAGAAGGCCGAAAACGAAGTGAAGAGACGATCTTGACAACCAACTGGATAGCCAGACAAAATAAGGTGGAAGAAAACCAGGGAGTATTTCATTAGCTTGGAGTGATTCAAAACCCTGAGTGCAAAAACAGTAAATGATTATTTGATGCTGCTGATTAGCAAAAAAAAATATATTTATCTCAGTTCAAAATTAATTGTTCCAAAATCAATTATGACATCATGAACAGAATTACAAAAACCTACTCTATGTATTATCTTTGGTTTCTTTTAATTTTTATACTTTGAATTCTAATTCATAATTATTTAGTTGATTATTATTATTCATAGAAATAGACTAGTTCACAAATATTTCAAGTGTTAAAATAAATACATTAATTCATTTAAACAAATATTAAGCTAGACATTATTTTCATGCTAAAAAGAGACTATTTATTGTTTTAAAAAGGTTTAAATTGTTCCAATTTTGAATAAAGAATATAACTGGCAATATTAAATATTTTTAAGAACAATTGTTACCTCTGCAAAGGAAGTTATGCATTCAGTCGAATCTGTCACTATGTTTGTGTACAGTCTAACTTGATCACGGTATTAGAATTGATTTCATCTTGTGATTTCTGGTTTCGAAAACGGTAAAATTCACACTTTTGACAATAACATTGTTTCTCTCCATCTTGGAGACTCACTAATTTGCCTGTAATAAATAAAGTCATGCATCTTATAAAACCTTGTAAAGTTCGCTGAATTTGACATCTTGACGGAATTTCAACTTACATTATCAGGTGGAGGTATGAGTAAAAAAGTAGTGTAGTATCCATATTTTGGGAGGCTCTTGGGAGGCTCTGCGCATGCGTCAGATTTCATTCATAAAAAAGTCGTAGTGAGTGATTCAAACCAGCGCATGCGCAGAGTGATCGTAGGGAAAGCGCAACATTCAGTTTGTAATTACAATCAACTTACAATCAACACGTGTTTTTCTCCTTTGCTGACATTTTTGAAGAAGTGTTTTTCTTTGCTGACATTTTTGAAGAAGTGTTTTTCTTTGCTGACATTTTTGAAGAAGTGTTTTTCTTTCCTGACATTTTTGAAGAAGTGTTTTTCTTTCCTGACATTTTTGAAGAAGTGTTTTTCTTTCCTGACATTTTTTGTTCTCATTCTGTTTACATTTGAATTTTGCACTTTCCCTACGATCACTCTGCGCATGCGCTGATTTGAATCACTCACTACAACTTTTTTATGAATGAAATGACGCATGCACAGAGCCTCCCAAAATATGGATACTACACTACTTTTTTACCGAGGTATGCAGTCTCACAACTGATTTGTAGCAATTACATAATTAAGATCTATTTTTTTTTGCATAGCAATTGGTACATTGACATCACAAAGGCATGCTCAGACTTGTGTAGTAATACATCGGGTGTTTAGAACACTTTGCGTATGCACAGCATTTTCCCTTTCCGCCCAAACCGTTTGGTGCTCAAATATAAACAGTTCCAGTCGCGATGCCAACATGAACAGACGTCATATTTCCTTACTCGCTGCTCAGCATGATTTGGACAAGAGGCAAAACTAAAGAATTGAAGTCAATTACATTTCTATAGTAAAATCACATCGAAAAAATAAACATGTTTCTATAATTATTTTCAGACAATGTTTTTATTAATGAAACTGTTGAATAAAAATCAATTTAGAATGTAAAGAAGTTTTGTCTTTTTTAACTGAAGCCTGATGAGCCTTTTCTTCATCTCAAACAAAGTCAGTCAGATGAATACAGACACAGCGATGCTATTACAAAATGGCTAGCTACAAGAACATCATCACCGGAACAAGCTCTACAAACTTATGTACTTGTTTCTTAATATTATAAATCCTGACAGACATTTATCGTTTCAACATTAATAACATGGATACAAATAATTTATATGAAGCAAGCAGGTGTCGTTTTGCATCATCACATTTTATTCATACATTTTTATTTTTCTTCTAAATATTATTGTAAAATTGTTATATTTCCCTGTATATAATCTGATATGAATAGGATGCACATTTTTATATTGGAATTGATAAGGATTTCTGGCTTCTGTCGACTACTATAGAGAAGGGGTGGGATTTTGCTGTTTATAGGGTTAGTAAAGAGTATTTATGTTGAGAGTGTAAAAATCCAGTAAGTTCGTTGGAAACATTCCATTGAAGTTCTTGTAAAAGGGATGCAACATTGCAGCAATGAAAAAAGGGATGAAGTTTCTAAAGGGATGAAGTTTCTAAACCTATTAGGTTAAAGACTCTTTTTTGCACCCTGTTCAAGAGAGAAAGACACGTGGTTGGTACTCGAGCCCACATGTAACAATAATATTTTATGCATGGATTACTGGTGGCATTATAAAGATATAGGATACTGGCAGGTTAACAAGTTTTCTAGACCGGGAGAGGGAGCCGACCTTATGTGAACCAGAGTTGGCAGTATCTTCTATGTATTTATTCCAATATTGTAAAATTGTTGCATTTTTCTGTATAGAACTTCCATTTGAAAGGATGCACTTTTTTCATACATAAGTTATATTGATATTTTCTGCAGTTAACTTTGAAGTGGAAAAGTACATACTTTTCAGTACAACACAGTACTAAATGACAATGCAAATAGAAATTTGTGTTACCTTATGCATAAGAAGCCTATTTAAGTAAATGATCAATCTACACTCCTGTCGTCATGGTACTTAATGCTTTCAAAGACATTCACTAACATAGATGAAAGTGACAATTTAAAGAAACCCAGGAAAATTTGGTATGGATATTAAAGTGATGATTATATGAAATGTTACTAGGGAAATCCACAAATATTTTACATACAAATGTGGTTATATCTGAGCTTTAAATTTGTTATGATTGGAATTTTTCTGGATAACAAAATATTTTTTTTTGAAATCAGTACATATATACATTTTACATAAATAAAAGTGACAATTTAAAAAAAAAACTAAAAATATTTTGCATTGTATATTTAAGTGGTAATTATGTGAAACTTTACTAGGAGGTTTTTACCATGACATAGAAGAATGTTATATATGAGCTTCAAATTTTATGTAAATTTCAATTGGAAAAACAATTATTTTTAGTAACAAAACTATATTTTGTAAAACCAGTACAAACTCAAAATGAAGATCAGTTGTAATATCTATGTTGCAGTTATGAATTCAGAAAGATTGAAAGGAAAATATTTTAAAAATCTCTTTTTTAAATGACATTTTGGGTAAATCTGCCACAATAAACATGTTTGCCTTGACTTTCTTTAACAAATTCTTCAGCTTTTGACAGGGGATGGCACGGTGGCTAAGTGGTTAATGACTCAGTCGGGTTCGAATCCAGTTCGTTCCACAGAAACACTTTCATCAAAACCCACACCTGACCTTGTGTCTAACCTCCTGAAGAAACAAAATACTTCTGACAGTTTTTGTTTTTGCTATTTCATCATTTTTTTTTTCATTTTTTGATTTCATGGCAAAATTAACAATTCAGTTTTTAGAGAGAACTGTCATAAGAGGGAAAATCAGCTTTTTCTATTAAAAAAAGGCGGATTTCTATTAAAAAGCTAAAAACTCAAATCTATTAGAGGCTCAAGCGATTTATTTAGCTAAAAAAACGGGATTCAGCCAAAAAGCGGTGAACTCACATCCCTGGAACATACGTTATCTTTATGGTGAAATGTGATTAAAAATTAACCAAATATCACGTGATCTAAATCACATTCTTTTCTTAGTCTTATAAAGTCAGAATTTAAAAAAATAAAATGTGTTATTTTACTAGATTTTCGAGGGTCTCTTTGATTTTCTAAGTCTTCTGCTTTCATTAACTTCGTTTCTCTTTCAATTTGTAGCCTTCATAAATACCTCCCATATGCTAAAATCTTAATCACGAAATTCCGGTAAAAACTCGAAACACTTTTAACGCTGTATAAGTATTTACTGTGACTAAGAAATTCGTAAATAAGTGTGAAAAATCAGCGACTGTAACGTGTAAATATTAGAATTAAAATTGTCTTAACATTTAAATAGAATTAAGTTTATGAAAATCATTTAACTTTCATCATTTATCTCTGCTTAATAACAGTTTCTTCATTTGTTCTTAAAAAATCTAGAAATTATTTTCAACATTAGAACTTCTTTTCCACGCATTGGGAAAAAGTTATGTGGAATGTTAGAATGATATTCTTTGATAACAGCTGTTCCCAGCGTTATTACTGAAAAAAAAGAGACAATTTGAAAGCATTGTCAGAAATATTTGAAAAAATGAGCAACAAAAAATAGTCTGTTCTGTGCATGACAGTTTGGAAGGTAGTGTGCATAACGGCTTGACGAACTGATAACAACGGGTAGTGAGGTAAAATGAACTAGACATGAGAAGCAGTAGTATCAACGACGGCTTATTGTTAGTTTATGAAATTTCCACTAGTATATATAATACGGTGAAAAATAGGCTAATATTATATCTCATAAGCATAACATGAATCGAAAAAATAGAAGATAATGCCAAGTCTACTAAAAAAAGGTGGGCTCCCTCTACCAAGCTAAGCAACCTCTTACCATCTGCCAATATTCTATATCTCTACAAACCACCATTAGCCCATGCACGGAATATTGTTGCCACATCTGGGCTGGTGCAACCACTAGCTTCTCCCTTTTTGACAGAGTAAATAAAAGAGCCTTTAATCTAATAAGTCTACACTGTCTACCAAGCTCAAACTCTGCCCCCATCTCTACCATGTTATATCCCTATGCTTATTTTACAAGTATTTCAATGGAATGTGCTTCGACAAATTTTCTGCCTCCTAGATGTAAATACATCCGACGAACCTGACAATCAGCAAAATCGCACTCTTATTCAGAGTAGAAGTCCCCAGATGCCTAATAATAGCTTCTTTCCTCGAACTGCTTGCCTCTGGATTTCCATCTCTGCTCCCTGTTTTCACAACTGTACCAACATGCAGTAATTTAAATGTAATGTGAACAAACCCTACTTAGGATGTCCCTATAAATCTGGCCCCTAATTCATAATGTATGAGTGATATTGTGCCTTCTTTTGGGTGAATATAAATTAAAAACAAAAAATAAATTTTCTATCTTAACAGTGATACTATAAAGGAAGTACCACAAATTTATTTAACATTACATGAATGTCTTTGTAGATGCCGATTTAAATAAGGCTTGGCTGAAAAAGAATAACCACACAAATCGCAAATATAAGGCTTTACTCCAGTATGTGTTCGTACATGATTATCTAATGCTGACTTCTTTGAAAAGGAAGAGCCACACAATTCACAAGAATATGGTTTCTCCCCAGTATGTATTCTCTTATGCACAATTAAATATGAGCTGTGTGAAAATGAAAAACCGCATATTGTACAAGTATAAGGTTTCTCGCCAGTATGAGTTCGCATATGGTCAACTAAAGTTGATTTTCTTGAAAAATTAGAGCCACACACATCACACGAATAAGGTTTTTCTCCAGTGTGTGTTTGTACATGCCGTACTAAAGATGATTTATCTGAAAAAGAACAGCTACACATATCACAAGGATATGGCTTTTCTCCGGTGTGTGTCCGCAGATGACGCACAAAGTGTGATTTATTTGAAAATGAAAAACTGCATACACCACAAGCATAAAGTTTTTCTCTAGTGTGTGATTGCTTATGTTGCCACAAATGTGACCTATGTGAAAAAGTAGAATCACACACATCACAAGAAAAAGGTTTTTCTCCAGTATGCACTCGCATATGCCCAATTAATGTTGACTTCACTGAAAATGAAGAGCCGCACACCTCACAAGAATATGGTTTCTCGCCAGTGTGTGTTCGTATATGTTCAGTTAATGTTGATTTCTCTGTAAAAGAAGAGCTACACATGTCACAAGAATAAGGCTTTTCCCCGGTGTGTGTTCGCAAGTGGATCACTAAAGTTGACTTTCTTAAAAAAGAACAATCACATACTTCACAAGAATAAGGTTTTTCTCCAGAATGTGTTTGCAGATGTCCAGACAATGACGTCTTACTTGAAAAAGATGTGCCACAAATATCACAAGAATAAGGCTTTTCTCCCGTGTGTGTTCGTAGATGATTGACTAAAGTTGTCTTCCTTGAAAATGAAGTACCACACACTTCACAAGAATAAGGCTTTTCTCCAGAGTGTATTCGCATATGTACATATAAAGACGATTTATTAGAAAAAGAAGTGCTACATGTCTCACAAGAATAAGGCTTTTCCCCAGTATGCCGTCGTAAGTGCCTCACCAAAGATGACTTATTTGAAAAAGAAGAGCCGCACACATCACAAGAATAAGGCTTTTCTCCAGTATGAGTTCGCAGATGTCTCACCAAACAGGACTTATTTGTAAATGAAGAACTACATGTGTCACAGGTATAAGGTTTTTCTCCGGTGTGTGTTCGCATATGGCGCATCAATGATGACTTATGTGAAAAATGTGTGCAACATACATCACAAGAATAAGGCTTTTCTTCAGTAGGTTCTTGTGTATGGTCAACTAATGTCGCCTTCTCTGATAATGAAACATCTGTTCCTTTATGCTTGACTAAGAGCGATGTATGTGAAATAGAAGAGTCACATACTTCATCAGAATATGGTTTCTCTCCAGTGTGAGTTTTCATATGTTCTGTCAAAAGCGAATCATTTAAAAAGGAAGAGTAGCACACACCACAAGCATATGTATTCTTACTAGATTGTATTTGCATATCGTACATGAATTTAGATCAACACAAACCATTCAAGTCTAATGAAAAATTCATAATGTGTATGTGTATTTCTTTGATTTTTTTCTTCCTAGATTTTAAATCATACCACAAAATAAGAATTCAACCTACAGTTTATTGCTCTAATAAATAGTCTTGTTTCTTTTTATCATGTTTGATAATATTCCAAAACTGTTTCACATTTTGAAAACTAGTAAAATAAAGCTTTGTTCATTTTTTTATATTTTTCTACTTCATGAAGTATGTGGATTATATTTAAGTTATTTTAGCACTTTTGCATCAAGTGCATGTATTTTCTTTTTTACATATACTTACATTGCATAATCAAATTTGCCTGATACATCAGCTAAAATGCATAATATCTTTCGAGGATGGCACATCTGTAAATAAAGATAATATATATATAAAGTATTCTGTGGCCTGATACTGCTAAAAGTCTGAACATCACATTTCAAACTTTTTTATAAAACTGTTATTATTATAACAATTCAATAGAAAAATCTATCAAAAAATGGTTATATTACATTTTCGAATCAGAGCTATTTTAAATGTGTGTTATGCAGAGAAACGTGTTCAAATTTTTTACGTGTATTCATTGATGGTTTAAGTGAATACACACATTAATAAATACGAAAAATCAAGTAATTATTGGATTTTAATAAAACTCTCTCCGGTCATATATTTTTTTCTAGGCTAGGGCGATTATATACTTGTGAAAGAACTACATACAATGTAATGCAAAAGAAATTGTTTGGGACTATTTAAATAATAAGCTATTAAAATAATCTTCAACCTATTTATGTTTACTCATTCATTTATTTATTATCATTTATGTTTGAATTGATGTGTTGAAACAATATGTAAATCATATATCTGTGACGTCACGCCAAAGCTATAATTATTTTGTTAATGCAAGTCCTAATAAGTCAGTTGGTAGAACCCCAGACATAAGATCTCAATATTTCGAGTTTCGTTCATGGCATCCACTTTATTTGTTGAGAATTTATTATTCACTATTAATGTTATATTTCCCATTTCTTATAGTAGTAAAGATCTCTAATATTTCTAAATGATACAAATTCTGCAATGTATTTATTACGTATGAAAATAAATTGTGCCTGACGGACGAATAGACAGATAGACAAGATCTATATTTATATTAGGGGTGGGACGTAATGGGTGAAAATTTCAGATTCATGCGAGTAGTATTTTTTTGTGTTCATTTATACATAAATAACACTAAACAATCAAACATCTTGAAAATTTTGCAAAATTCAGAAGGTGCAGGCCAAAAATAGCCGTTAGGGCTCCACGGGACTCAAAATCCATCATTTTTCGGTGAAAAAGTGGTTTCATGCGACATTGCAGGTCCTAAAACATCCTCAAAAGCTATGAATGGATACAGATGGTTAAATCTGATATAGTACTGTAATTTAGGACCATTTTCAGGCTGTGAAATATTTTTAAAATTTGTGATGGTCAAAAAGTGGGAGATCAGTTTACATTAAATTTATATAGGAAACTGATCCCCTCTTTTAAAATCTCAAATATTTTTTTTTTAACTTCTAAAAAAAATAACGGAATTCTCTAGCGACCTGATAGGTAATTGTACACCGAAAAAAGAAAAACAATTGGTCAGTAAAAAAGTTTGGAAAAACGGGTTGTGGACAATTACGAACAAGTGTCGAGAATATATAGGCCTTGTGCCTAACTCCTGGAGAGGAGTAAATCAATACCCCTTTCTAACAATTGAATATTTAATTCAATAAAAAATGTTTATAATCTGATCAGTGTATGTTTAATCGATAGTATTGCAAAGAAATCAGTGTGGTTCTGTGATTTTCTTTAAAAATATTTTGCACCGGCAAACTAAAACTAATATTAATCCAGGGTATGTTTATTAGCTCCACAAACGAGGTTATGTTTTCGGTCGAGTTTATTTGTTTGGGAACAACCTAGCGTTAACATCCCTCGACCCATCGGTGAAAATATCGGTCATGGTCTAACATAGCATTGACTTAATTCTGAGATAGCTAAGTAAAAGGTCAAGGTTAGGGAAAGAGTGAAAACCACACTTTTATCATAAAGGCTCGGTACTTGGTCAATATTATAGCCAATGATGTCTCGTATCTTAAATGACCTTGATAAGTTTTGACACGGTCGAAAATTAGCCGGGATTTGAACTTCTTTTTCCCGGGGGGGGGGGGGGTCTCGCAGCGAATGTAGCAGCAAAGGTAGAGCTGTCCTGCTTGTCAGCCGTAATTGTAAATCCACTCAATCTTCGCAACTCACTCACTGGTAGTTTGGGTGCACATGCTGTCAATCCCTTAAACGCTTCGGAGACGTGCAGTGAAAATAGATGTACACAAGGGTCATCTTCTCAAACTGGCAAGTTCGCCGTAAGTAGAAAAAAAAAACACAACACAGTCACTCACACCGACGGAACGACCGAAGGAATGACTCACTAAATGAGAATAAAACTGAATTTCTTAGTTGTGAAACAAGTTTTTTTTTACATGGAATATGCCAATCATATTATATCAAATTCATATGCCAAGATAGTTAAAAAAAAAAAAAAAAGAACGTGGCTTTTTAAGCTCCCGGACGAAACCATTTTAAAGTGTTTAGGGGTAATAGCGAAACGAGAAACAGCAAATTGGACAACCCAACATACACTGCTACCCGAAGTGAATTATGCAAGAACTGAGAGAAATAATTCCCACACAGCGTTTCGTAAGTACAATTAAACTTCCTATAACTTAGCTATTATATGAGATATATTTTTCTATTAAAACATTGTATTGAATAATAAAAAAAGAGTTATTTTCAATAACTGCACTTGGTCCTTGCGACAAAATGTGACGTCACCACTTTCCCACTGGTGTTACCCCTCCAAAACGGGCAACACTCCGGACTTAGGGTTAGTGGTAGTGTAAGCCTTTTTTTTACTAACTTTTAAGCCTGGAATTAGCGACCATCTCCAAACAAAATGCATCGCCATTTTTTTTTTACTCGTCTTTAGCTAAGTCAAAGTAACTATAACAAATTTAGAGATAATACATCTTACAGTTTCTATACAGGTAAATTATACAGGTCGATAAAAAATTAAATTTTCCTGCGTTTAGTAAAAGTTATTTGTCCTATATTTTGTTTGTTTTCGAGTTCTGGTAACTTACTTACCAACTTTTAAGCCTGGAATTAGCGACCATCTCCAAACAAAATCCATCACCATTTTTTTTTTACTCGTCTTTAGCTAAGTCAAAGTAACTATAACAAATTTAGAGATAATACATCTTACAGTTTCTATACAGGTAAATTATACAGGTCGATAAAAAATTAAATTTTCCTGCGTTTAGTAAAAGTTATTTGTCTTATATTTCGTTTGTTTTCGAGTTCTGGGCTGTTAACTATACTGTACGAATGCAAGAAGAAAAAAAAACGAATCAAATATTTTCTCTACTTACCTTTTTCGCCCAACATTTCTGTGGGATGAAACAAAGAGAGAAAAAAATGCAACTTCCCTAAATTAGTTGATCGGTTTTTAATTTTTTTTTTTTAATTTAGACATTGTTTCCAAAATTCATAACAAAACGTCGAAATTGTGAAGACAAAGAAAAGCGATTACGGTAATTGAGATTCACCGACCGGTGTATGACTTTATTTGGTTCCTTATGTTAAGAAGTACCGTATTATTATTAAGTAACAGGACTCCGTGGAAATTTCACGTTCGTCATATTTATCTGTATACTTACTCTTTATAATAGTTTTTTTTTAAATAATAGATATATGTAAAGATAAAGAAATGTTTTTCTTTTCTTTCGTGAAGAAATTTTCAGCTAAATATTTTTTTTTCAATTTCTAACAGAGAACAAAAACGGTGAAACTACAAAAATCAAATGGTGTAAGAATTCGAAGACATAAAAAAAAACATTAAGAAATATAAGCAAATTGACAACATCTTTGAGGCACGCATAAAAATGTATTTATGGGAAATATTTTGAAAATGAACACATCCTGCAATTTAAATGAAAAATTCATTTATTTAATTTTTTTCAAGCTTTCGTTGTAGAACAACTTTGTCAGGCGAGACTGTTTTATAGTTTTTATTTTATTTTCTTCTTCCTTATTTTGATGGTATTAACCCCGAGGGGTTGAATCACAATAGAAGCAGAAAGGCACGTAAAGTTCTTAAAGACGTTAGGATAAGTGTAGTCCGGTCAATGTTATGCGCAGATTGGCGCTATTTGAATAAGGAAATTAGCAACATCTTTGAGGCACGCATGAAAATGTATTTAAGTGAAATATTTTGAAAATCAACACATCCTGCAACTTAAATAAAAAATTCATTTATTTAATTTTTTTTTTTTTTGCACGCTTTCATTTGTAGAACAACTTTGTCAGGTGAGACTGTCTTATAGTTTGTTTTTCTTCTTTTCTTCTTCCTCATGTTGATGGTATTGACCCCGAGGGATCGAATCAGAATAAAAGCAGAAAGAAACGTCAAGTTCTAAAAGACGTTAGGATAAGTGTAGTCCTGTGGATGTTATGCGCAGATTGGTGCTATTTGAATAAGGACAACATCTTTGAGGCACACATGAAAATGTATTTAAGTGAAATATATTCATTAGGTACGTACCCGTGATGGAAAGCATATATTGCATACCAAAAATCACGTAGTTTTTTTTTTTACAAAAGAAAATCAAAGTTTATGGGTAAACGATGATCATTGATATATCGACGCCATATTGGAAGGTGTGGTTGCCAGCAAAGGAAGATAACTCCAACTTATTATAAAGATATTTCTTTTCTTTTTTCATGTCAGTCGAATTCTAAACTTGCACGTAATAAATAGTCAACAAATAACTGTTACCACAAGCAAGAAAAGTTATTTTTCTACCTACATGTTTATTTTCTTGTGTTTTAAAGTATTTTTTAAGCGGTTTTATCTATGTTTTATTGATGACGTCTCAGTCTTATAAACACGCGCCGTATTTAAAAAGGGCGCCGAATGTTACTCAAAGTGAAACCTTGAGGTGGTAGAACAACTTGAAAATCGAAATTAAATTTTTTAAAATACAGCTAACAACCGTCACTAATCGGTCGAAAATTTAATTTTCAACCGATCTGTTTATTTTTATGTGCTGAATTTTTGTTGAACTTTTGATTAACCAGGGGCGTTTCAGACTCGAATGATCTCTTCTTTCGTGATGGTATCTGGTGCTTCAACCTGCATATAAAAAGGGACTCACAAGAAAATTCTCACTCCTTCTTCCGGTTTTGCCTCTCATGAATGCACTTGCCAGCACATGTGTGCTGTGCACACACATTTCACGGCATGTAAGACATTTCACTCAACTTCCACGCACATTCTTTTCAGACTTTACGTACACATTTTTATGGATACAAGCTTACAGCAGTGGAGGTCACTTAAATAAATAGATATTGTTTGTATCTATAAGATGCTTTGTTTTCCTTTCATTTGGCAACCGGCTTGTTACAAAACATTATAGGAGTTGGTTTTACAGTCCAGACGAAGACTTATCCTCTATATAATTTACAACTTTACCATGTCCACAATCACATATACAGATAATTCACTTCCTCTTGCTTTGGTGAAATTTAAAAAAACACCTGGATTTATAGCAAAATCTATGTAGTCACTGAACAGAAGAATGGCTCTCGAGTTCAAAGGGCAGAAAAATGAGGAGACTGGAGAGTTTGGGTTCCGCAGAGAGAATAATATTTCCTCTGTGGACAAGAATCTGACTGAATAGGAATTGTTGTCATGGATCATTAATTTGTGGGTGGACAGATGTAGGTCATATTGTGACGACCGAGTGAGTGACAGAATGCACAGGACTGTCACTGCGGAGGTTGCGCAGGCAGACCAAGTGATAAAGAAGTACTGCATGCTACAAATGAACGATGAAGTTTTAGACGATGGATGGGATATCAGAATCGCCAATTTGTACATGAATGTGAGGTTTGTTTTTAAGTGTTTTTGAGCAGATATCCTTGCTGCTTGCATGGCTGCATATGAAGAATAACGGGTTACTATCGTTTGGTTATAAGAACAAACTTTTTTTCTACAATTTAAATCAATTTTATTAACACAGTTCCATCAACACAAGAAACATGGTCCAGAAAGAGTTAGGAAAACAGAAATATAAAAATATGTTCAGTTAGTAGATATGCATGTACTGTACAAATGAGATTGAGTCTGATCATTTATCTTGCCTCTCGCCTAAGTCATGAC
Organism: Sepiola atlantica; assembly: GCA_963556195.1. Lineage (NCBI taxonomy): Eukaryota > Metazoa > Mollusca > Cephalopoda > Sepiida > Sepiolidae > Sepiola > Sepiola atlantica. The sequence continues at coordinate 118,402,585 of OY744525.1, read as the reverse complement.
ACGAGGCGAGAAAGGTATATGACATCTTATCAAAACTGACTGCTCATAAATTGTGGGAAAGGTTTGGGCGGAAGTTGCCAATAGGTGTTCTTACAAAACAACGCAAAAATTACTCCGCGAGTGAGAACATGTCAACACAAAAGAAAATAGATAATAAAGTCAATAAAGATAAGTCCATAAACACAAAAAATATGGTGCAGAATATTCTAGTACAACTCTCATGATATGTCGGATAATAACACAATCCATGTATCGCTCTTTTGCCTATTGCTCACACAGCTCACAAAGTTTTGTCACATAATGAGGGCCGTGTTGGATTGGAAAAGCTTGAGTGACACCTTAAAAGTCAGAGGTGACCCCAGACGGAAGTAGCAAAACCATGTGATTTGTTGCCGAACATTTTCTGTCTCTTTTGCTGGCAAGACCTTTAGGATTGACATGTATCCCAATCCTATAATATAAATCGACCAATGGCATGTGCGAAAATACACAAACCACGTCGAAAAAGCACACCATACTAAAACAAAAATTAAATTTTTCATACAAAACCGGCTCCCAGAGCAACATTAAGCAGAAAAGCAAAAATGCCGGTCACATGATGTGTTTTAAACTATGTCGGCCACACCTCGTCCGATTAAAACCCTTTTCCTGCCTAAAATAAAATGATACGTCTGGAGCTGATAAAAAGATTATTTTAGGTGAGATTTTCGTCTAGAAACCAGTTTGGAAAAAAATTAGCACACCATTAATCAGAGCAAAACGTTTCCACTTCCCTCGCCCCACTGGGCTTGGGAAACTAATACTCATTTCTCAACTAATACATAACAATTTTACGCATACTGACAAACAGTGATACACACACAAATGCCTACACTGTCGCAAAGGGGTAAAGGGACAGCTCATCAATTCTTAACTCACACATACACGCACACAGTCATAAACTTATGCACTCTAACGCAAAGCAACACACACAAATGCCTACACTGGCATACATATACACACTCATAAATTACAGGCACAAACACATTCATTTAATTGCTGGTAATATTTCTGACTGAGAACTCGAACATTTCCAATGAACATAAAATGTCTTGCAATTTTGTACATATATAAATCTCTTGTTTTCTTTCATTACACTTTTATGTGTGTTTCTATTTTTTCAACATGTTAACAACAATTTAATTAAAAATCTTAGCATTTTCTTCAAAGACACAACTAAGTCAACGTCTTAACAAGCTAGGGTCTACGCTGCTACAACTTCAAGCAGAAAAGACATGTCTGGGTGCTGTCCCAAATGGGGACCAGCGCCTACAGTGTGGCTAAGTGTAGGAAGATGATCTATCCGTCTATCTCTCTGTCTTTCTGTCTCTTTCTGTCTCGCGCATCTAAGAAAGTAATCTATCTCTCCGATGTCTTTCTGTGACTGTCTCCCTTTTAAAATAAACGATTTTTATAAACATCAGCGTCCGAGTAGGTTTATCAACTGTATTGGAATTTATTAATGTCCCCCTCACTGACTGACTGCAGCCTTGTCTCTTAAGGGTCTCACGGATTGGCTGTTAGGCATCCCAACCCGTACTCCCTTGGGGTAACGTGAGGCAGCCCATAAAAATGCTTGCACGCTGTGTCCCAGCTTCTTTTCAACAAACCTTTTGAACCTGGTAGGACCGCGGCTGGATCCTTCTGAGACAAAGCCCTCAACGGCAGTCGAAGAGAGTCCCTACTCCTTCCTGTTACCAACCATCTTGGACTGGAGTGACTACATCTCGACAGGAGCCAGAATGGAGGCGGGCGCACGTACAACCTGTTACCAGAACTCCCACAAGATAAGTACAAAGCACATTTTTGCAAACCTAAATTAACTTCCTCCTTTCTTAACTTTGAACTCACCATTTGTTGTATATATTTGCCCTCATGCTTTCCCACAAGTAAAACGGTTTTAAACTTATATACGATTGTTGTTGTGTTCCTTCTCACAAAACCTGTTGCCCTGTTTCTATTTTGCACTTATCTACATAATTGTTACTGCATTCTCACATGCGAGAATTGAACTTTCTTTCAGGGATATTTAATCCCAACATTTTCAAATCTTTTTTTTATTGCTTTCACAAATTGTTTTTGGTTTAAAATTCTGAATACAGACATAATATAGTTGGGTTTTTTTTCACGTTTTCATCAATTGTCTTGTTTTTGTTTTAAATTAAATGTTTAAGTTTTAAATCTCATAAAATTTCCGTATCCAATACAAAATATTGCCGAAAAAAGTGTATGTATTAAGAATTTTAAACCAAAAACAATTTGTGAAAACAACAAAAAAATGTTTTGAAAACAATAAAATAAAAAACAAATAAATTATTTTTAAAATAGATCCGGCATTCTGTTAATTATTTGTTTATTACGAAGTAAAAGTAATACATTCGATGTATTATTTGTGAAATAATATGACGTTGGACAAGTCTGAAATTGGTATGAATTATGGAGAAAGTTTGTTTTTAATAATTTCTGGCCAGTTAGGGTTGCAGGAAAAAATGTGTGAAAAAAACAAAAACAATATTCAACAAATAACTATTACCAAACGTAATAAAAGTTACTTTTCTACCTATCTGCGTATTTGTTTTGTATTTTTTAGTCTTTGAAACCGTTTTTATTTCAATTTTATTTTTCGTTAAAATACGATCTGATTACAGCCAAATTTCAATATGACTGACGAACAGGTTTCCCGAACTCACCGAAATTTTATTGATGAGTTTTTCGTCTTTCTGAGTGAAAAAAATCAAACAAATATACAACAAATAACTGTTCTAAAAGCAATATGATTTAATTTCTGCCTAATAAAAAGGAGAAAATGACAAACTTCGGTCATTTCCGGAAACTAGGGTCAGCCATTGCGTTGTATATGCATGCGTCTGTTTCGATAAAGCAAAATAAATTGTTTCTGATTAAATTCCCAATTCTTGGCCTTTTGCCTGGGATCACAATGTAGTATCTGTTCCGATGGATACTACACCCCATAGACCGATACCATCTTGGCCTTCGGGGCTTGATGACGCCGGTCTGTGGGTTTGTCCTGTGCAGTTCTAGGAGGTCCACCCTCCCAGGCTTTGCCTCCCCTTTTTGGGGAAGAACAAGTTTATTGCTTACTGCCTTAGTCGCCCCTACCGGGGAATGCCGACGGGGCTGCCCAGGCATTTTTTGTAGACAGAGTGCTCACCTTCAAATCCTACTTTCCGACCTTGTGTCACATCTTACCACAGTGGGCGGAAGATAAATAGAAATCTCCCAATGGTATTTTCTTTAAATTAATTTATGTTGCTAATAGTATTGATTGCCTTTGATTCTGTCAATCCCGCTTACTTTTATATAAACTCAATACATAGAGCCTCCATGAATCGGTTAAGACTGGATAAGATCCTTTAGGGTTTGGATAAATGGCAATCTGTCATCTGAGATGGGTGCTAGCAGTGGTGTCTCCCAAGGCGCCGTGCAAGGTCCTATTCTTTTTCTACTCTATATCAACGACATGCCGGAAGTGATTGGTGGAAAGAGGTTTCTTATAAAAAATGGCATCAAATTAGTTGCCCGTAGAAGTCAGATTGACAATCTCAAGTCAAGTCTTCAATGTGCCTGAAAATAGGCATTGAATTGGACTTATAAATGCTGGACAATTCTAGCATGAATTTTGGGAGCCTTTAACCTATGTTTTCTAGAAGTGTGCTATTGCTATATGCATTATTATATTTTTGGTGCAAGAAGAAAACAAGAATAAAGTTGTCTCACTTCCAAAGTGACCACACATCCTGTGATACTGCACATTTAAAGTGAACTAATCATTACAGAAACTGTATGACGAACTCCTATAATAATCTGTAACAAAAGGTTGTTAAATGAAAGGAAAACAAAGCCCTTCTATAAATAACAAATGATATATTTATTTAAGTGGTCTACACCGTTGGGTATAGGTTGTCAGAAGTTTAGACAGTGAAGAAAAGAAAGGAAAGAGACAAACGTTGGCTGCCGATAGTATTTTCTTTAGAATTACATCTTTCAGTGGGGAGAGTCTTGCTTGGTATAAAGTTGATGGAGGAAGGAGAGAGAACATCTTTCTTCGTAGGTGCCTGGAAACTCTCTGTCTGTCTTGCAATTCCTAAATAGGCTGAACGTAGTCCTTCAAAGTTCTGGTGGAAACTAATACGCTGATGGATCCCCATGTAACCAAACAACCTCGCTAGGGCTGCTCTCAGCAAGAAAAAGGAATGTTCCTGTTTATGACTGGTACACACTGGCCCCTAAGCTATCCCTCATCCAACTCCTTTTGGTGGCAAAGTTGCAGAACATGCTGTTAGGGCGTTCGTTCTTAACCAACAAAAACAACAACAGCATGGCCATGTGCTTGTTAAGCTGGACATGAAAAATACTTTTAATTACTAGAAAATACATCAAGTCACAAATTCGCCACTATCCAACAACCATGATGTCACCTGCACAACAACTTATAAGGTTGAACTGCTTGCCCAGTGGTTCGCCTTGAACTCAACTTTGAACACTACAAACCACTTTCTCCCAAATCTCCCACTGCAGACAGAAACCACACTTGATCATCTGATGATCACCTCTTCCTATGTTCTGGATATCATAAAAAACCTTGATACCTCCAAAGCATGTGGGCCTGATCTTATTCCTGCTATAGTAATAAATAAATGCTCTGCACAGTTGGCCTTATTCCTCTCCAACCTCTACACCAAATATCTTGCTAAATCTTGCTTTCCCGATAGCTGGAAAACTGCCCTGTGGAACTAATTTTTAAGAATTCTATTGAAAGAACTAACCTGCAAAATTATTGCCCCATCAGTCTTCCTCTGCTCTTTGCTAACATCTTTGAATCGTTAATTTATGTAGAGACAGTCTGGCACCTCGTTAATGTTAAACTTCTTTGTGACCATCATTATGGATTTAGGCAAGACTGTTCTACTGCGGATATCCTTATAGTCATCTCTGAACGCATATATCATACACTTGATAAGGCAGGTGAAGCTAAAGCAGTACCGTGTAATGTATCCAAAGCCTTTGACAAGGTTTGGCATGAAGGCCTTCTCATAAAGATTAATCTGTATGGTATTATTGGACGAATATTTAATATAATCAAATCCTTTTTAGCAAAAAGAATGATTTAGGTCAGGGGCGGGCAACCTTTTCAGAGTGAGGACCAGATGAGACTTTTGGAAGGAGATTGCGGGCCGGAGTGAAAAACGAAATCTCAGAATTACTACAAATCTGATATTTTTTCTCAGGAGACTTCTGTATGTAATGTTATAAAAAGCGCCGACGAAGAGCCATTTTGGAATCATAAAACATCATGACGGGGGAAGTAGCAAGTTGATCCAGCATTCGTTTTGGCACACCTCACATAGGTTCTCTGTTTTAGGCCGGATTGCAATAATAAAGCATAGCAGGGTGGCGGTCCGGACTCTAAGCCTTCGCGGGCTGGATGTGGCCCGCGGGCCGGAGGTTGCCCGCCCCTTATTTAGGTTGTCTTGTGTGGCCGTACATCTGAACAACATGAAGTTAATGCGAATGTGCCGCAGGGGTAAATTCTTAGACCTTTAGACTGATTTTCATGAACAACCTAACTGATGTTATTGTGTCCGAGATGGGTATACTTGCTGATGACACAACACTCTATTCGCAACATATAAACAAAACGAACACACACACATATCTAAGGCTTAGAAAATGCCTCCAGTCTATAAATGGGTGGTAATATTTAATACTAAGGGAAAGCTCCTTTCCTTTAACAATTATAAAAAAAACCTTTTTAACCACCAATTGCCATGGCTGATAGCACCCTACCTGAAATACTCCTTGTCCTAACATGAATTGGAACAAATATATAGAATACATTGCCAAGGGTTCTGCAAGGAAGGTAGGCTCCCTCTACCGTGCTAGAAAACTTGTCACACATACCCGTATCTGATATCTCTACACGGCCACCATCCGCCCATGCATGAAGTATTGTTGTCACATTTGGGCTGGTGCACCAGCTACTAGCCTCTCCTTCTTAAACAGGGCCCAAAACAGCCTCTAATCTAATAGGAATGTGCTCCAACGAAATTGTTGCACTGGTTCCCGCTCAACGTAAATACCCAACAGAGAAAACAATCAGCAAAATCACACCCCTTCAATGTAAAAGTTCCCAGATGCCGGAAGGCTTTCTACTCTAATAGCTTCTTTCCTCGAACTGCTAACCTTTGGAATTCCCTCACTGCTCCCTGTTTCCATGACTACCAACGTGCAGAAATGTAAATGTAATGGGAACAAATATCTCATTGCCAACTCCCCACTTAGGATGCCCCTGCAGGTATGGCTCCTAACTCACAGTCGCTTCGTACGTCTTAGTGACAATATGCCTTGTTTGAGGTGAATAAAAGTAACTAAAAATGAAAAATATGAATCAACCATCATTTCAAAATCGGCTTTCGACAAGCTTCTACTCTTAATTCTTTGTCCCATGCTGCCTACGCCAGTTCCAACAGCCTGGTCATAGCCAATCACACCCTGTCATGCTAGTGTGATATACAGCAGGATGGCCTGATGGTACCCCTTCTTTTCACCCATGTCACACGTTAAGTGATAACGTTTTTGAACATCTGGTATCTCGGTGATGCAATATTTGGAGGCAACTAGTCTGACGTTGTTGAGAACCACCCACTAAGCCTTTTCGTCAATTGGGTTCGAGGTCAACCCTGCTAAATCGAAAGTAACCACTATTGATTGTTTAGCAGAATCGATGTGGTCCACATTACTGATCGTGATGAACTAACAATCCTTGGCTCCCAGCGTTCCAAGCCAACATCAACAAAAATCTTACAAACTTTTCATCCCAGCTTTAACTGATCGATAAGCATCCAACACTTTTGTACAACAGCTCTTGTATCCCAAAGTTTATAGCTAAGGCTAGTAGTTGTAGCCTCACTATAAGTATAAGCACGGTAGACGGTAGTCAGAAGAGAGGTGAAGAAGAGTTCCTTCAAAGTCGACGGCCGGGGTCTCTCTGACGATCCGTTCAACAGGGGTGCAAATAGTCCGCAAGGGACTAGCTGAAATCAATACGTCCTGTGAGCTGATTGGTTAGTTTAAGACCAACTTGCCCACAGTGAACGCATAAGAAATAAGTCCTATTTCAGACTGCTACAAGTTCATATTCTCTCTCTGTAGTGTGCCATGTTACCAGTTTCCTGTCGAGATCAGTGGGCTGGGTGGCGTTTTTCGGAAAACAGCAGCAGACATCTGCAGCATCAATTTTGACAACATCGTCTGGTGTCATGTCACCCTGTAGCACTCATAAACATTTACATCTCTTTCTTCATACGGTGAGCAGCCCTTGTGACGTAGTTGGGTCACACGATAACTAATTAGCTACCACGGCATACTTATTTAAACTGATCCTTGAGCGACTACTTCCAAGGCCTTTTGGAATTGCGGACAGCAGTCAGAAAGTTTGTTAGCACCGCCAAAAAAAGACGCTCTCTCTCCTGCTTCTCTATCAACGGAACACCCAAGCACCGGCTATCTTCACTTGAAGATAAGCTGTTCATAGAGTTTTGACAGCTAACCAACTTTCTTACTTTATTCCTTTCCTCACTCTTACACTGTCCTAACTTTTGCCTACCTACACCTAACGATGTATAGAATTTAAGTTAACTACACCTAACGATGTAGGTAACTTAAACTCTCGCTTCCCTTATTGTTTGCTAGTTTTTTTTTTAACTTGAAGTAGTATTTTTATTAGCTCCTTACATCAAGTGGCTTCATGCTTTGTCTGGAGCGATTTCCATGAAAACAATTAAAATTATTTTTAAAATGCATTCAGACCGTTATTGTTTATAAAAGGGCTGTGTTTTCCTTTTGTTTGACGAATTTTTTCTTGTTTCAAAATACTCAGACTTAGATTGACAACCGACGTCGCATGGCCAGCCATGTCTCCTCCATCTTCACAAGTCAGGATCTGGTTTAAAGTATTCTATGTGAAGCATCCACATTTCCTGGCAGCCACCTGATCTATGACTTTACCACTGATTGGAGTAGGGCTGATTTCATCGTTCCAGATCAGAGGGGAAGACATCAGCTAAGAAATAATCAAGATGAAGATCAGAGTTGAATCTCCAAGAACATCATGCGACCCACACCATCTGGCTTGCTTTCAAGCTGCAAATTCATCACACAGCGGTGTGTGGCTAACAGCATCAAGAACTCAATCAATGCCGATTGTCTGAGATTTGGGTACTGGTACATTTTGTGACTCATAATAAAATCGACAGTTCGTTTGCACTTTCCGGCAATTCACGGAAACAGCTGGAAAATGCCGAATGAAAATCAAAACGAGGCGACGCTATAAAACTAGAAAAAAAAGTAATCGAACAACATCGTAAGCAAGGAAGAAATGGTCACCGTATGGTAAATTTAATGAAAATATATTTATTTTTTGACGAAGAAAATATAGTGAAACAAATGTAATCAAATTTTGTTTTTCCCAAGAAAGTCAAGGTTTGTTTTATTAATACTTTTTTTGTTTAGATAAATTGTTTTGATTTTATTTTTGTACTGGTACAGTGTTTGAACCTGATTGACGAGGTTAGGGTTTGTTTAAGGTTAGTTTCGGGTTAGGTTAGGGTTAGGATGTTGTTGTTTTAGGTTTAGTGTTAGGGTGAATAAGACAAAAAGTTTTTTGCATTGTTTTTAGGGTTAGGGGTTAAGCTGAAAAGAATAAAACAGTCTTTTTTTGTTCATGCTCGAAAATTTCTGTTGTCTTTAATGCAGACGTCAACGAGAAAGAAAAAGGGGAATCAGAAGTGGACGGAAAGTGTTCAACAGGGTACGATTCCGCTATCTGTGCTAATATGGAAACAAAGAGGTTGGTTCGAAATTTCTGTCTCCACATGAATTCGAGCAAATATCTGTCACTAAGAAAGAGGGTGGTACGAGCAGGGGTTTGTACCACCCTATATCTTATTCCTTTGTTTAGCTTCCTTTCATATTCTCTCTACATGGTTAGTCACAACCTTAGTTTTCGGGTCTATGAAGTGTAGACTGTGGTTCATGGTCAAGTGTTTGTACCCTTCTTCTAATTTGTTACGCCTTCCAACAGTCAGATTTAACTGTGGTTTCTGGCAATACATACTTTTTTAGTATGGGAAGGAGGTTTACGGAGTTCCTGTTGGGTACTCTTACCGGGAAATCTTTATTTGTGGGGTCATATCCTCTGAAGACCCAGAGTGGTTGGAGAACCCTGCAAACATTATGTTTTCTATGGTTGAGCAGAGATTCGTCGATCTCAACCGTATACCATGGACTTCCAGTTTGCCTACGATTCCTTCGGAAGTATTGGTCGCAAACCTCTCGAAGAAATATTTTCCAATCTGTAATGGTATTCTTTGACCCTATGCCGCATTCATGCAATAAATAAATTCGCTTACCATGTTATGGGACCATAAATATCAGCTTTATTATCAATGCATCGTCCAATATTGATCTGGCAAAAAAAAGTGTGAGTTCTTATCGATGTCCAAACTCTGCCTTGTACATTTGGGCATCACCGAACATATTTGTCTGTTACTGTATTTCTTGTTTTAGCACATATGTTCGCATGTTTTGCACGTTTTCTTTTGTTGAGCTATAATTTTTTAATTTTCTGACAAAAGTCAATTGTGTTGGGATTAAAATAATCCTGTAAATAAAGTTCAATTCTCGCCCGTTAGAATGGGGTAACAATGTGCAGATAAATCAGCAAAAGAGAGATATAGGACGAAAGCCTGAGAGAAGGAACACAAACACCAGAATGTAGTTTCACATCAATTTTACATGATGCAGTCATAGAATATTTACAAACAGAGTTTTCAAAGTTCAGTTAGGCATAGTGAATTTGAGAGGGGGGTTTGCGAAAACGTGGTTCGCGAGAACTTATCTGTATAGAGTTCGGGTAACTACAGGAGGTCATTCTCTGTGACTGTCGTCGTGGGCTGTTGTCACTGAGGATACCAGCCGATGTGTTGCTGACTTGAGCAGAGTCGTCGAAAAAGAGGGCGGGAAGCCGTGTGCAAGGGTTTTTAAGTGCTAGCTCACGTGACACCTAAGGGGTTGCAATGCCTGACAGCCAATCCGTGAGGAGGGGGGGGCTTAAATAAATTCCAACAATTGTCTAAAAGACTGAAATACATGATCGCTTTAACTAATTTCCTTAACTTATTGAATTTTACAATTTACTCATTTTGCAATTAATAATCATCGTCTTTGCAATCTGATTGGCTAAGCGTTCCCTCATTTTCCGGCTGTTTACGTAAACTGCCGGAAGATGTTGGCGAACCGTTGGTTTTACTATCGGCCACAAGCTGTTCCAGTATCCAGATTTGTAGTTACCCTATGTACAGGTTCGAAAGTGTGCAGTGCCCAAATGTGCCTTGTGGTCAGTCGGTTGATCTATATGCACTCCACAACCTAGACACTGCACTCTCAATGAGGTCATCTGACGGGCTTTAGACACCACTGATTTCCTATCGATCCTTGAACCAACCTTGGTCTCAACAAAGAGGGATGACAATAGAAGCGAAAACAGAAGAAGGCGAATGTGCACGAGTATGGTACCCTAAATCTTCATCTGCAAAGCGGAGATCATGTGATATTAGTAGCACTGTTTTTATGTCCCGACTAAAAACATACCTGGCTGTTAGTTTTCTGAAATTGAAATCGTTGAAATACAAACAAACAAGTGATTGTCAAAAAACAATTAATTTATGAAAGAAAATAAACAGAAAGTTTTTTTGAAACGAAAAATGTTACAAATGTGATTATTTCCCCTTTTGAGTGTCAAAATTCAATAAATATATTTACAAAAACAGAAAGGATCTGTTTTTTTTGTTTTTCTGTATTTACGGGCCTTTTTTTCTTGTAAGGGATATAAAACGGTGCTACAAATATCACGTGACCTCCGCCTTGCAACCGAAGATTTAGGGTACCATACTCGTACACATTCACCCCCCAAAATTATGCTTTAAAACAAATATTTTTATAAATATTTTAATTCTTAAAAAAAATTTTTTTTTTTTATAACTAACTAAAAGACTTTACTTCTTTTCGCTTCTTCTTATTAGCCATTCTCCGTTCCAACTTTTTAAATCAACTAACTTAGGAAACGTCCATCTTGCATTTTACCATTTACTGTGTGTCGGCTGATTTCTAAAAAAATTCTATTTCATATGTAATACTAAATTGATTTTAACACTAATACGTTCAGCATGTCATAATCTTTTTTTTTAAATACGATTTTTGAACTACTACATATCGTTTTTCCGATAAAATTAAATGGGTTGGGAAACTACGTGATTACCATCAATAGATTATAATCTATGATCGCCCTTAACTTTTACATATCTTAAAATATGAATTACAATTTTATTTCCTAAATCAAACAGACAAATTGTAAAAGGGAGATAATCAGGTATTCACCGATTGACCTGATTATCTCCCTTTTCCGATGTGAAGGCCGCTTCTGCCCAAGAAGACAAATCGAGATTTTGTATTTAGCAAACCTTACGGATATGTGAACTCAAACTGAAATTTCCCGTGTTCTAGTTTCCAAATAACAAGGAAAAAAACAAAGTTAGAACAAAAAAAAATGTAAGTATAATTTCTTCGTGTTTTTATTATTTGCCGATCATTTTGTGTGAAATAAAACTCAACGGACGATTCAAGTTTTCTTGGAATTTGATTTATTTAATTTTACGTAAAAAATGCTTTCTCTTGTCATTTCAATTTAAAGGTGTTTTTGTTGTTAATTATCAAATCCTTGAATTTTATTGCAATACGAAAAGAAATAAAATCCGCATTTAAAATGTAATTCTTTCCGTTGTCACCCTTTTTTTCTGCAAAATACTATTTTATTTTTGGTATTTCTACACAATTTGAACCGAACTTCTTTGTTAACCCTAACCTAACCCTTACGTTTAAAAAGTCGGTTTGCTTCGGTTCAAATTCTGTAGAACCACCTTAATTTTCTCAAGTAGATCTTATATTTGATTTAAACCTGTAAATAATTATTTAACCAATGTTTTATTGTTTAAGTATTATTCAATAGATTGTAAATTTAAAAATAAAAATAAAATGTCGTCAATCTGAAAACCTTCACGATTTAATTATTCCGTACAGAAAATATCTCGACTCTGGGCTAGGAGCAAAGTGTAGTATCTGTTCTTATGCTAGGTACACTTAATCTTTTATGCCATCGGTTAGTAAATGGGAAATTATTCTAGACTGAGGCAATTTTTATGTGTCCCAATCTAGAGTGGCCTTTTTAGGGCAGCTGGATTTTTTTCCAACATAAAAAAATGACCTTGTGTCTAACCCTGCCTCCGTGGGGAAACAAGTAAATAAGAATTTTATCAAAAATTAATTATTATTTAAAAATAATAATAATTAAATAATATTCGTCAATCCGAAAGTTACAACCTCAACGATTTACTTACGATTTTCATTATGGCTGCTCAGTTGGAACATAGTGACATGTGCAATATCTTTTCTAACCCATTTTTGAGGAATTTAGAGGAAATCTAAGAGAAAATGTATTGATTGTAACACTCAAAGGTACTGATATCGATCCTGACCCAGTTTTCGTGAGGTTCGACTCGGAAGCGTTCGGCTGTCCTACGCAAACGCCCGAGTGTTGACGAGCAAATGGTACCAGACGACAATTTTGATACGGTGCTGCGTCCTGTGATTGTAAGTTATATTTTCAAAAAATTTTCTAAAAGAAACAACAACAAAAAAGCAAACCATAGCGAAGTTACTGTTATCAAATAAATATTTTATTTTGAAACGTTGCTGCGTCCTATAATTTTTAGTTATAGTTGCAAGAAATTTTTTAAACAATAAAACACATAAAACAAGAAAAACAGAGCGAAATTACTGTTATCAAATAAATATTTTATTTTGAAACGTTGCTGCGTCCTATAATTTTTAGTTATAGTTGCAAGAAATTTTTTAAACAATAAAACAAGCAAAACAGAGCGAAATTACTGTTATCAAATAAATATTTTTAACCCTAACCCTAAACCTAAACCCTAACCCTAACAAAACAAAACAAACAAAACAAGCAAAACATTATTATCATAGGACGCAGCACCGTATCAAAATTGTCGTCTGGTACAAATCGGCTCGTCAACTCTCGGGCGTTTGCGTAGGACAGTCGAACGCTTCCGAGTCGAACCTCACGAAAACTGGGTCAGGATCGATATCAGTACCCACTCAAATTGTATTTCTTGCTGTGAAATAACATTCTAATTTATTTTTTAAGATGTTCATAATCTAATATAAATTAATGTTTTTAAACGCTGGTTGCCATGTTGTTTTTATATTTGTTTTACTTGCAACACAAATTGTTTGACTATTTTAAAATGTTATTTTATACACAAAAACTACGTATATAAGGAATTCGCTCTCAGAGGATTTCAGTTGTTATGAAGTCAGTTCCGAGTATTGACGGGAAATTCCTACGTTAAATAAAACAGTTCGATTCAAATTCTGTGGACGTACCACCATTTTACATTTGATTGAAATTACTTTTTAAAAAATAATTTTTTTGCTGTTATCAACAAATTTATAAAGTCAAAGTTGACATAATCAGTATCACGTGTCCGTTATTCAATTCATTGAATGCGAAATATTTCTCAGACACTGAAAATGATAGAAATTAACATAATGTTTGGTAAATTTGTAGATTAACACTTTCCACGCTCAAAAAAGAGATTCTACTTTTTAGGCGATTACGTGTGAACTCCTTAAAAAACTTGACCGAAAGAAGAAAAGTAACAAAACATAAAAAAAAAGCTTATTTAGAATGGAGGATCAGTTACGAATATAGATTTAAAATGATCGTCCATTTCCGGATCTTTTAACTGTTTAGGACATAAACCATTTTGTTACCACTAACCCGTAGTCAGATTTGGAAGGTCGTAAAACAATAAATAATCGCCTGAAAAAGTAGACCCCCCCTCACCCACCACCCACCCCAAAATCGTTAACTATCCTTAAAAGCTAGAATGGCCATGAAATGGAGGATCATTTTACGTTAAATTTATATACAAAACTGTTCCTCCACTCTGAATTTTAAAATACTTTTTTTCTATCGGTCAAGTTTTTAAAGGTGTTCACATGCAATTGCCTAAAAAAGTAGCATCTCATTTTTTTTTTGGGGGGGGGGCTAGCGGAGGCTTCTAATCTTCAATAATACCTAAATTAAATTTTTCCAAAAGTGTAATAAACTAATTAAATTTTCTATCGTTTGGTAAAAGTTATTTGTTGTTTATTTTGCTGATTCTCGATTTCTTGGCTGTTAACTATACTACACTTTTTCCTAAATTTTAATTACTAACTAAATCATCAGTCAAATGCGTAGGAAGTAAATTGCTTTTCAGTCACGACTGATCAGGGGTTCAAAGAAATGACAGCATGAAAATAAAAGTAAAACTTACCAAGTTTCAAAATAAAAGAAATAAGGCGCACGTATACGACGCCCCCTCTTCTCCCACAAATTTGTTTTTAACTTTTTTTTTAGTTGCGTTCATCCGAAACAAGGCAAGTGTCCACTGTAGACGTAAGGGGCTACTGAGAATTAGGGTAAAATTTTAAGGGATCATCCTAAATTATTAGCTGTGCAGCTAGGTGCTATTTCACATTAGTTTGAAATTTTTGCATGTCGGTACAGTCGGAGAAACAGGGAGCAGGTAGGGAGTTCCAAATGTTGGCAGCTCGAGGAAAGAAGCTATTGGAGTAGAAGGCTCTCTGGCATCTGGAGACCTCCACAGTGAATGGATGGGATTTAGCTGATTGTTGGATTGGTCAAGTGTATTTATGTTGAGGGGGAACTAGAGCAGCAAGTTCATAGGAGTACATTCCATTGACGTACTTGTAAAAAAAGCATAAGGATGCAACATTGCGGTGATGGGACAGGGGCTGGAGCTTGGTTGATAGTGAGAAACCTATCAGATTGAAGACTTTCTTTTGGACCTTGTCTAAGAGGGAGAGACTAGTGGATGGCGCACCATCTTAGATGTGACAACAATACTTCATACATAGGTGGATGGTGGCTTTGTAGAGATGCAGGATACTGTCAGATGTGAAAAGTTTTCCAGCACAGTAGAGAATCCCCATCTTCTTTGCAGTAGCCTTGGCAATGTATTCTATGTATTTGCTCTAATTCATGTTACCTCTGAATGTTAGGCCGAGGAGATTGAACGTTGGACTCTCAGATAGGGTGTTATATGTAATGGAAATCAGTGGTTGAAGTATTTTTTGTAGGTGTTGAAGGAAAGAGGCTTTGTCTTAGCAGAATTAAATGTTACCATCTATTCATGACTCCATTTCGCTACAGAGTGGAGATCACTTTCTAAGCATTCAGCAATTGCCTCGTATATGTGCACGTCTGTTTGACCCACATGACGAGAGTAATGCATTGAGGCGTCAGCAAATCTACCATCTCAGACACAATGTCATCAGAGAGGTCATTTATGAAAATCATGAGCAATAAAGGTCCAAGGAACTATCCCTGAGGCACACCTGCATTTATGTAATGTTTGGATGAACGGCCATCAAGGGCAACCTTGATCTTTCTGTTGGATAGTAAGGATCTAATTATATTAAATATTCGTTCAGTAATATCATATGATTTTTTTTATGAGAAAACCTTTAGGCTAGACTTTGTAAAAGGTCTTGGATATATCAAGCCCTACTGCCCTAGCTTCACCTGCCTTGTCAAGTGTATGGTATATACGTTCAGAGATGACTGTTAGGATATCCACAGTAGACCTTTCTTGCGTAAATCCATACTGATGGTTAGAAAGAAGTTTAATATTGACAAGGTGCTGGACTATTGCTAGATTGATTACGGATTCAAAGATTTTAGCAAAGAATGGGAGTAGGCTGATGGGGCGATAATTCTGAGGGTCAGTTCTATCTCCAGAATTCTTGAATACTGGTACAACAGGTAATTTTCCAGAAATCGGGGAAGCTAAATTCAGCAAGGCATTTGTTGGAGAGGACAGGGGCCAGTTCAGCAGAGCATTTATTTATTACTATTACTGGTATAAGATACGTCCACATGCTTTGGCGGTGTCAATTTTTTTATGATGTTCATGATATTAAATGGGGTGATTACCAGGTCATCACGTGTGACTTCTGTCTGCAGTGGGAATTTTTTTGCGGAGTCTAAAGTATAGTTTACAGTAAAATGCTGAACAAATAGTTTAGTCTTGCCAGTTGCCATGCAAATGACATCATTTGTGGTTGGATAGCAGGGGAATCGTTGATTGTCCATTGTTCACCACACTATTGTAGATTTTCCAGAAATCATAAGACTAAATGCATTTCCTGGTTATCTCTGTATACTTTCTCTTTTCTTCAGCTATCACAATCTTACAATTATTTCTCGACTCTACAAAATTCTATCTATTCATAGTAGACTTATGGTGGGCATATTATCGGCATGCTTGTTGCCTCTGAGAAATAACAGCTGCACATTTCGAGGTGTGGAAAGTGGGGCTTGCTGTAGAATTTTCTCATGGAGACATGTGTATCAATGCCTGCTTTGACCTATTCAGTTGCCTCCTTTGCACATTGATCAGCAGTGAGAAAAAAATTCAATTCTATGGGGCGTCTCTGATGTGGTCTCTGACGAAATCAAAATCAGCCTGCTTGAAGTA
This sequence comes from Sepiola atlantica, assembly GCA_963556195.1. Classification (NCBI taxonomy): domain Eukaryota; kingdom Metazoa; phylum Mollusca; class Cephalopoda; order Sepiida; family Sepiolidae; genus Sepiola; species Sepiola atlantica. The sequence goes on along the minus strand of OY744525.1, from coordinate 118,385,843 downwards.
TCTCCTCGTTTTGAGCAACGGCTCTTCAGCTTTGGGACGAGATTTTAGGGTGATATCAATCATTGCTACAAGGTGATCAGCATTCCCAAGCGGACTATGGGGATTCTTTACACAAGCATGCCATACAAATAATATATCTTTTGTTGTTTTCCTTTCTTTAGCGATTTTTTTGTCAGAGATTATTATAGGAGATAATTTTACAGTTTATGTGAAGATTAGCGTCTATCAACTAATATTAACAGCATCATAGATGTTGTGTTATCTGAGGATAAGACAACTCACCAATCTACATAAACTTACATAGATGATAACTACACCAATGAAACCATAGTACCCACTGCACGTTTGTTACAGCATCTTGCTGAATTTGGACACTCTAGTGTAAAAATGCAGAACAACTGCAGAATGGTACTGATTATCTGGGGGAGCATGAAAATGGAGGAGCTCCCACATTATAAGATGCATGTTCTTGTTTAGTTGGAAACGTGTAGGAAATTATGTTCTTGGCAGTTGGATCCTTGTTGTGGCTTTCTCTGATAAATGCATTAATTTCTTACTCGGATTACAAAGCAACTGGTGATGGAGGTCATTACCAAGGTATCTTATGACAATACCGCATATGGTAAACGGTGGGTTGATGATGTGAATTTAAAGTCTGGTTTGGGATAGGCTCACTTGCCACAGGAATATGTCTTGAGCTCTAAAAACTCATCATGCAAGGCGCCTGATAGTCTTTCAATTTATGTTTAGACTAGCTCTTATAGACTAATAATGAAACCATTATATATGCCGTGCTAAGGATGAGAGTAATTTCAAAACAATAATCCATGAACCTTATGCTCAATGACATGATGAGGAGATATGGTGATTAGAAAAAGATGCTATGATTTGATATGTATTATGTTCGGAATTTGTAAGATGAGGATTGATTACTAATGAAACAAAAACACTAACTCTTTATTTCAATTAATTTTGTTTTCACGGAAAAGTTAAAAGTAAAATTTTTTTCGAATGATTGCAAGTATGAGAGTAATTTCAAAACAATAATCCATGAACCTTATGCTCAATGACATGATGAGGAGATAGGGTGATTAGAAAAAGATGCTATGATTTGATATGTATTATGTTCGGAATTTGTAAGATGAGGATTGATTAGTTGGATTAGTCAGACTAATGAAACGAAAACACTACCTCTATTATTTCATGACGATGAATTCATTTTTTTTTCACAGGAAACTTAAAAGTTAAATTTTTTTTTTCGAATGATTGCATTTTTATGATACAACTAAAGATTATAAATAAATGAAACAACAATTTTTAATGATTTTTAATTATTTTTTTGTACTGGTACGACATTTGAACAAGACAAACACTGACTGGATTATAGTTAAAAAAAAAAAGTTCAGTTTTTGTCCGTACAAGCTGAGGTCTCTTTTTGGCGAGAACTTTTTTTAGAAGACTTAAACTTGTCGTTAGCTTCTCGAGCCTTCTGATTGACTAAGCGCTTTGACATCTTCCAGTCGTTTGCCTAAACGGTCGAATGATACAGAACAAAAATTTTAAGTCTAGTTCAAAAGCTGTACAAGTACCAAACACAATCGAACCTTTCTAAAGTGTTTTCACATAAAAGGCTGTCTATTCACTTTTGATATGTCTGTGTACAAGATATACAGATCAGATTCTGTTAAATAAATATAGTCAATGAATAAATAAATTCACTTTCTAATTTTTTAACAAGAATTTGATGTCTTTTTCTTACTGGAGTGATTCTGTTTTAATAGCATTAGTTTCTCCATTTCTTTTTAGAATCTGCTACTCACAGCAAGAACCAAGTGAAGGGTGAACAAAAAGACAAGGGAAAGTGGTGCTATAGATCTGACAGGACTCAACTGCAACACACCTTGTCATCATTCAGCATCTGTATCCAGTTCAGCAGAGGTGCCTCCTCAGTCAACAATTATTTGAATCATATCTTGCAGAATTTTTGTTGCATCAGTCATTAGCAAACTGATCCTTTATATTTGTAAGTTATATTGTAAATTCATTTTAGGATTTGTTTATATTGTGTTTCAAAATCTTGTAGAAAAATATTATTAAAAATTATTTTTCTCTAAAGCTTCCACTATTTCTTAAAGAAATAAATAAACTTGTCTTTCATTTAGTAAATGTCCAATAGTTAAACAACAAATGTATTTTACAACTTCTTAACATTGAATATGATATTAAGACTAAACGTTAGGATTGCAATAATAAATAACAATTTACGATAATACATAACACTTTGTAAATGAATAAAGCACTCTAGGAAGCTGATGATACTTATATAAACATATATAACCATTATAACTATCACTTTTTTGCTAGCACAGATTTATGACAGTGGGAAGAGACTAATGACAACGCAGTTGTGTTTCTAATCTAAACTCGAGGCACTATTTCACCTAACCACATTGAAGAGCTGTGATACAGCGAATTAGTCTGTGATTATTATATTTGCTTCTCACCTCTTTACAGGATGAACTCTCCAGCAAGGAAAGTTGCCTTCCAATATACATACCTGTATGTAAAAGAATAGAGCTCTCTATGCAGCTGATAATCTGTATGTAAACATATATAGATAATATAAATTTCCCTTGCTTAGTAGTGGCTATTGATTGTGAAAGACTTTGACTGATAACAAAGTGGTCAGGTTTAGAATCTCAGCTTGAAGAACCTGATCATTTAGTATTAGTAACTCTGATGAGCTGTGGTTCAGTCAAACCAATCAGTAAATAAATAATTTGAATAAAATGGACACTATTACTTTCTAAACTAACATCTCATCAGGAGAAAATGGATAGTTTTAAATGAATTAAACATAGTGATTAAATGAAAGAGCACAATAAGGAAATTGTATGTGCCATGGAAAGGAATTTATTACAAGCGATTAAATAAATTTAATATTCGTTTTAAAACGATAACAAAGGCACAGTGAGATATTTAAAATAAAGTCAGGTGGCTCACAGTTCCCCAAAGAGATATAACAATTAAATGAACTCCTGCTGGCATAAAGGTTTGGAGATGACAAGAGACAGATGTAAAATTTTCAAATGGTTTTTGAATCCACTCTGTGGAAGACCTAAAAACACTATTTTCTAGCTTTTGGCACATCAAGGATTTTCAACCAAATGCTGACCAATAGTAAAGTCCAAGGTCGAGAAGAAAAGGTGACACAAGGATCTTGCCCTGTTGAATTTTGGATTAACATACTCATCTATTATCTATAATTAATGAATTAATAGAATTGTCCACAAAGACCAATGGTGTAACTGATAAAATAAATAATCAGTTCTAAGTAACAATATTTTGGAAGTTGAAAGTTTAATCCATTGTTCTATTTATATTTACATTTCAATTTGTGTGGGTATGCTCAGTGTTATCTGATTACAGAGGTTGGTTTCCACACATGAGAATTTTTCTTCTGATAACATTACTAGAAGATCTCTTATTTGTTAATACAGATAAGTCTGATCGACAGCAAGTCTCGTAAGATTGCTACACTATTCACTTCATTGCAATTCATTTGGTGTTATTGCACCCACCATTTACCATTGTTTTCCTGTTGATGATGCACAATGATTTCTATAGAATTTTACCGATAAAAAGCCTCTTAAGGATTCTATGGGTATTGCTCTCCTTTATTATTATTATTAAAAAAATGTTTTTAGTAAGGTACCATCTTGCTTTGATTAAATAAAGTAACAAAAAAATTGTTGTAAAAATCACATAATTTTTTTTCAATGTATTAGTTCTATAGATTTAATAAAACAACTTTTAACAAAAAAGCATTGATAGGTTAGAAGTGTTTAAACAATGCAAGATTTATTTATTTTTTACTTTAATCTTAGATCTTTTGCAATAAAATTTCATATTTAGAGATAACCAGAATTGTCATATTTTAAAAAAATATATTATTTTTAATGTAAGTGTTTTGTTGTGGCACTCCATCTGTTGTTTCAGTGGTTATTTAATTCAAAACCTGTGTGTAAGAACGAGTGAGCATCAAGCATGCTGGTATTTTTAAAAGATTGTCGTTCAATAGAACAATTGATGGGTTAGAAGTATTAAAATAATTGAAAATGCAAAATTAAAAAACTTTTAAAAAACTGCTTAACATGAGACAGTAGTAATTAAATAAAAAAATAGAAATGTACTGGTTACTCAATTTTTTAATACTAATGGTTCACTGTAAGATAAGGGTTAGTGAGATTTCCAGTTGGATGATGGAACAGTACTATAAAAGGATTGAGAATAATGATTAATTCGCTATAAAGGGAATGAGAATAATGATTAATTCGCTATGAAAAGATTGAGAACTATGATTAATTTACAGGACGACTCAACAGGTATTTGCTGACATTGGACTTGAAAACGACCATGTTATTATCTGTATGGAAATAGGTTGGAAGTTATTGGAAAAAAACTCTGTTCATAGAAATTCTGTTTAAATTTAGGTACATAAAGGAGTGTTTTGCAGCTTAAAGCTCAGTTGGACATTGAAATATTGATAGAATAGGAAATGTCTTTTTGTGAGAAAGTAGTTACAGGCAAGAGAAGAGTGAATCTCCCACTAGACTGTGAAGTCAGTTTTCTTGTATATGAACTGATACAGGTAATGTTCATGGTGTGACATATCCTATTTTGTTAAAAGTTTTTTTATTAAATCCACGAAACTAATCAATTGGAAAAAAATTCATGTGATTTTTATAACAGTTTTTTGTTACTTCAGCAGAATTTAATAAAAACAATATAGTACCTTACTAAAAAAAATTTTTTAATAATAAATAATAACAATACCCATAGAATCCTTAAGAGGCTTTTTATCGCTAAAATTATATAGAAATCACCAAGCATCATCAACAGGAAAACAATGGTAAATGGCAGGTGCAATAACACAAAACTAAATACAAAGATGGTATTTATACATAGTCTTTGTATTTCTAGTGGCCATCTTGATTTTGCAGTTATTTTAAATTTAGCAGAAAATAGTGGTGTAAAACAGAAAATGAAACAAACATGAGTATATATATTATTTAAAATATGTGAAAATATATTTTAATATTGATATTTTATATTTATATATTTTATTATCTATTGAAATGTAAATAGATTTTGAGGACATAATTATTTACATCTGATATTCAATAGATTCTTTACTTTTAATATTAACATGAATGAAACAATATGAATATTGAAACATAGTTTAAAGGAAATAATATAAAATATCTGTGTCTGTTTATACTTTATTACATTTAACATCTGATATTCCATAGATTATGTATTTTATATGTGTCATCATTTAACACACATGCCATAAATGATTATTATGAAGTAAATAATTACATTACACATCTGCTATTTCATAGATTATGTATTTCTAATGTTTTTATTTAACAGGAATGACAATATGATTTAGTTTATTGAAACATAGATTGAAGGAAAATAATGTATAATCTTTGATGATCCTCTTTATTTTCAGATTCAAAGAAACATGGAGGAACCAATAATAGAGGAATTTGTTTCCAATGAAGTTTGTGAATCTTCAGTTGTTTTGGAAAACGACATTGAAATACATACAGGAGAGGAATCATATTCATGTCAAGTGTGTGGAGTTGCATTTTCTGATGAAACATCTCTGAAAATTCATTTGCGAATACACACGGAGGAACCATATTCTTGTAATGTTTGTGGACATACATTTTCTAAAAATTCCAATTTAAAAAAACACATGAAAACACATGCAGGTGTGAAACCGCATACGTGTAAAGAATGTGGATCATCTTTTTCAAGTAAATCCACATTATATAATCACATGAAAATACACACAGGAGAGAAACCATATGCCTGTGAAATTTGTAAATCTGCCTTTTCTCGGAATTCTAGTTTGAAAATTCACATGCGAATACACACAGGAGAGAAACCATACTCTTGTGATGTTTGTGGAGCTGCATTTTCTGATCAATCATATATGAAAACTCACATGAGAATACATACAGGAGAGAAACCATATTCTTGTCATGTATGTGGATCTGCTTTTACAAAAAAATGTGCTTTAGACCGTCACATACGAATACACACAGAAGAGAAACCATATTCTTGTACAGATTGTGGATCTGCTTTTTCAGAAATAGGTACTCTGAAAAATCATAAACGAATACACACAGGAGAGAAACCATATTCTTGTCAAGTTTGTGAATCTGCATTTTCACAGAAATCGCATCTGAGAAACCACATGCATATACACACAGGATATAAACCATTTACTTGTCAAGTTTGTGGATCTGCTTTTGCTCGTAATTCTAGTTTTCAGATACACATGCGAAAGCACACAGGAGAAAGACCATATCCCTGTGACGTCTGTGGGTCTGCTTTTGCTCAGAATGCTAATTTGAAAACTCATATGCGAATACACACTGGAGAAAAACCATATACTTGTCAAGTTTGTGGGACTTCATTTTCTGATCAATCATATCTTACAACTCACATGAGAATACACACAAAAGATAAACCATATGCTTGTCATGTTTGTGATTCCGCATTTGCACAGAAATCTACTCTTGTAAGTCATATACGAATACACACAGGAGAGAAACCGTATGTTTGTCAGGTTTGTGGATTTGCATTTACACAGAATTCACATCTGAAAACCCATATGCGAATACATAATGAGAAACAATTATTATTGTAAACTTTTGTACACTGGCAGTCAATTATTATTCCATTTCAGTACATTGATACACATAAATAACTAACAAGTTACTACCTATGATTAGGTAAGCATATCCGTGTGCAGTTAATATACCTATATGTTAAAATTCCATGTTTATAACTTCACATGAGAATAGGATGTTAGCAGGACAAGAGAACAGTAAAGCTACATAGACATAAGGAGGCTTAACTACAATGGCTCAAGACTGGCCAATTTTCATTTACTGAAAAATGAATAATTATGGCAATACAAGATCAGGGCTTACATACAAATTTTAGAAAATGGCAGGTCTACATAAAATTACCAGTACACGTTTTGCCATTTTGTGATTGAAAGTCTGATACACTTAATGTGTATATGTGCATCCTTTTGGCAGATGACTGCCATCATAAACAAATATATAGATACCTCTATCAGCAGAGAAATGTACATAACATCTGGGAGTATAAACTGTCATCTTTAATATCAAACAAAAAAATGACAGTGTTCTGTGACAAAGACATACGTGAAGACAGATACATACAAGACATTGTCATATAGAACAGACCTGAAAGGACTGCTTTCGTTATTGATGTTACCTTACTGAATAGCTATGGCATCAATAGAGCCGAATGTGAAAACTTACCAAAGATTAAGACTTAGTGAATGACTTGAAAACAACATTATACTGGTTGTGGTATGTAGCTGTCCCTCTTTAAATCCAGGGTAAATTAAATAGCATCTGTGTCAGGAGCATCAAGTTATATTGTAGTGAATTCTCTACCCTCACCCACTCCTCTCTCAGCGACTGTAGCAAAATTTCAGATGAATATTTTTAATCTGACCAAACCCAACACATTAGGATTAGAAGATTTACTGAAAGCACTACATAGAGAATGAATCGGTTATGCTTGTATGGTCATGTGGAGCATTCATCATCCTGGATAAACTGTAGCAAAAGCCTGGATGTCTTGAATTGCAGGAAAAATTGGAAGCAATTGATTAAACAAGACCGTATAGAGTGAAATTTGGAGACTTGTGAACTACTGAGCTATGAGAACTGGAGAGTGAACTTACAAAATATTATCAGAAAACATCTGACCCCTGAACAAGGGACATAGTAGAAGTATAGATAGCTGCCCTAAAAGGGACAATGCAAGAACTCTTAAATATAAATTCAACCCAAAGAAATTCCAAAAGAGCCTCTCTTCGGAACTCTTAGAACTAATTGAACTAAAATATTTTTTTTAAAATAGAAAGTATATTTTATCAAATCATGACTCTAGATTTTCTGACGTTTTTAAGGTGAAATTTAATTCACATAAGTAAAACGATTCTTATAAAATTTATTCATCTGCATATCTAATGATTGCCACTAGAAAACTCACATGTCCGCGCAAAGAAATATAGATTTAACGTTTTATCAGTATTTTTGGATAATTTTATAACTAATCAAAATAAATAACACATCACTCAATAAATCCAAGGTTTGACATATACCTATACATATACCACTAATAAAAAATATGATTTTTATAAAGTACTAATCTTCAAGTAGCACATGTCAAAATTTGACCACAATCAAATTATTAGTTACACTTTAAGTGAAACTACCATTGCCATTTTTAAAACAATAGAAAAATCTGAATTTTGTGTGTTGATGCAACAATATGTGACAATGGATTAAAAATAAATCTACCACTTTATATTAAAATCAGATCGGCAGTTATCTGCATGGACAGCAGCAAGTGAAAGCCATCAACAGCTATTAAAGGTGCAAGCATCAGCAGGCAATATTTTGGCCTTCATTTTGTTCATTGATTACATTGAAAAAGGAAGAACCATCAATAGTGAATATTATAAGTGTGTTTGGAAAAAGAAATTGCTAATAAATGGTCACAAATTTTTTAAAAAGTGCTCTTTCACAAACACAATGTCATAAGTCTTAGAAACTGGAGGCCAAAATCAAATTCCACAAATAAAAAAAGACATTGAAATGTTAGAAAGCATTGGAATCCGTCTACTTTACTTTATAACACTATGTTTATGAATAAAGTCAAAGTTTGCCTAAAAATTGTTGTTTTATTAGTTGGGCTCACCACTAATTCTGTTAGAAAAATGAAATCTTCATATTTGCATTTATCTTCCAATTAAAAATTGAATGTGTAGATCTGCTTTTCTAGACTTCAAAAAATTTCTTAAAATCGATGAAAATTTTTTTTTGCATTGTTCCTACTTGAAAATAAAAACGTTTATCACAAGTATGTAATTGTACATTGTCTGAGAATAATATTTTACTAACTCACATAAAAATACACAGAACACCCTGACATGATGGTACTTCGACCTTAAACAAAACCCTGACCAAATATTTGTAATAACATAGTATTCAAAGCCCAAATAAGATCCCCCTATGCATGACTTTATACTGGCTCATATGCGGAATTGTGCAGCTTCTGCTGATGATACTACCTCAAGTACCAACACTAAGCTAAATACTCCATCAGACTATATGAACACTTGCCCTTGACTCTGGCAAGACCAAAAAAGACTATAAAGATAAACAATAACATAGTTAAGCAGTCAGTTAAAGAAAGGAAACTTAATAGTTTTCACTAACTCCAGATTGGAGTAGGGAACACTCGAATCTCTATGTATCTCATAAAGTAATAAAGTGTTAGCTCTTGATTTCTGAGAACAAACTGAGCTAAAAAGCAAACAAAGAGATAAACAATGGATAGAAACAAAACAAGAGAGCAAGTACATTTATATTATAAATAAAAACAAAACATAAAAATCTGTTAAAATGGTTGACTCAGTTTTGATTATGAAAGACTAATCAGGGAAGGCGCGAGAGCGCTCTATCCCTTAATAGACTACACAAATGGCCTATGCTGGAAATCTCATTCTTTGATCAATCATAACTCATAAACCAAATTAGTTAAAACTTTGCACAACATTTTTATTTGATAGGTTCTATAAGTGTAGAATTTCAGCATCATTAGTCAAGGCAACCCAGAGATCCAGAAAGTTCAATCGTGAAATCATGTTATCTGTGTGTACGTACGTATGTGCCACCCTGTATCTTATCAACTATTTAATGGATTCAGCCGATTTTTGGCAGAGATAGAGGTTCTAGGGTTTAGTTGATGGCATTTTAATTTCAGTTTATCATATACCTTAGTTTTCCAGAAAATTCCAAAACACCTTAAAAATGACAAGTATTCATACACTTTATTCTATATCTTATCGACCATTTGATGGATTCAGCTGATTTTTGCCAAAGATAGAGGTTCTAGTGTCTAGTTGACGGCATTTTAATTTCAGTTTACCATATACCTTGATTAATCAAACTACCAACTATATCAGTTATGAGAAGGCATTGTATTGAGGCATAGCCTTTACAAAAGTAGTGACATTCCATGAACAATGCCAGTATACTGAAATCATATGCCCTTAATAGGGTTAAGATGAAAATTCATATACACTAAATGTACAAAAGCATGGAAATTCCCAAATTTTTACACTTGTATTGTCATTAAGGGTATGACTACATATCAACTATTTCATTATCACATCACTACAGTATAAATCTCTATGCATAAGTGGATGAAGTGTGTGAGGTGCGCTGAAGAAAATTTACTACCAGTAAAATACATAGCCCTGTTATGCTCGCATACCCTTAATGACAATAAAAGTGTAAAAATTTGGGAATTTCCTTGCTTTGTACATTTAGTGTATATGAATTTTCATCTTAACCCTATTAAGGGCATATTATATCAGTATACTGGCATTTATCACGGAATATAAGGATAAGATCAAAGATTTCTTACAAATATGTCTGGTATATCCAATATGTATTTATGTTTTGGAATTTTTAATACGGGATTGATAATTTGAATTATTTGGAATACTGTTCTCATCTTAGCATTGGCTTCTTAGTATCGCCTACACTGAGAATTGAACCTTCAACCTCCCAGAGACTGTCATTTAGAACTGATTATCACTTAGCACATGTATCCATTGCACAACAGTGCATTGTGAAATTACATACAGATTCCTGAGTTCGACAGGATTCACCTGAAAAAGGTCAGATGTTACATGTGTATTTATTTGCATGTAAATAAATATTAATCCGTCCTGTCACAAAAGTTAACAAGTAAAAACACAGCAAAAGAAAACTATTTCAAATGTGGAAGGGAGAAAGCAAATTACAAGTTTGTATTTCAATTTTCTTTTCTTTTTATCTTTTCTTTTTATACTGATTGAAGCATTTCTTCTTTCTATTTTAATAGATAAAGACGTGTTTTTATCTGATTTTTTATTTCATCATTTTTGACAGACTAATCCACATAGGATTTGTCAGTTAGTTATTGAAATATTTTGAATCCTGTCACAATATATGTAAAGATATGTTCTGAAAAGTTTCAGATGAAGGTTAAGAGGTAAAAATATCTTTAAAAATCAACCACTATCATCATTTTCTCCAGAGACTTTACAGTTCTATATCAATGAGATACTAGCCAAAACATATACTGATAGATATTGGGTTTAGCAGACCCACTAGTATATAAAATGTTTGGTTGAGAATAAAAGGAAATAAAAGGTCAGCCAAGGTCAACTTAATGTACCTGAGGTCAGGATTATTTTACTGGGAATTAATAGAAACGAATATGACATCACATGGCTCAAAGAGAGAGTGTGAAGGAGAAGAGGAAGAGTCCGTGGATGTGTAAAATGATAGGTGATAAGAAAATGTAATTAGTGATCTTTCTACCCCCCTTCTAGTTAGTGATTTGGAACAAAGATCAAGTTGAATAAATGTCTGCTGTCCTTAGTCCTTTTCAAGGTTTTAAACAACTTGCTTGCAACCAGTATTCCATTGGTCGGGAAAAATTTTGAAAAGCATGTATAAGGAAAACATGAAGTGACCAAGATAGAAATACAATTTGTGAAGTTTGGTGTTTTTGTAATTGATTGCTGCATGTACGACATAAGGTTGAAACGCAATACAATAAAAATGGCATTGTAATATTGAACAAAGAAGAAAACACTATAATAAATGTTTTCATTTTCACTTTGTATTGGGAATCTAACTCCCCAAAACGAGGCGTTGGCTCTGCTATGAAAATGGCCTGGTCAGTCTTGTGTGCATTCCCTCACAGATAAGGTCACCTTAGAAGACAGAGAATAAACTCATACTCTTTAAAAGGGGAAAATAATGCCAGAAACCCTTTACTGTCACTGTGGTGTTGGTCGTGAACATACTATTACTGCTTGCAGATCTATTGCTTGGGAAAGGTTTAGGAAGCTGCTGCCAATCCTTACATTTAGGCACATTTTCTTAAGGACCCGAGGTAATGTATTTTCGGCCTGTGTTCGCTGCATCAACTTGCATGCCAGTGAAACATGGGCCCCAAATGCTTCTGCTTTGGAGCGGCTTTAACGTACTAACGATGCCATGATCAAGAGCTCAAACCTCAGCGGTCTTCCACGATTATCAGGACCTAAATTAAAATTGCCCTTACATTCCCCAGCCCTATATGTATGCATTCCACCACCAAGAGTAATCCCCTGAACAGTTTTCTGTTGCTAAGTCCAGCATAGTCTCTCGCTCAATATGGCACAGGAGCATTCAGATTCAACTAGTGCATTTCTCCTTTTCCTGCACGTATGTATTTGCCACAGAAATGAGACTGCAACACTTACCTCTGACATACCATTTGATTGCATGTGTTACTCAAGGGAGAATGATGTTAATATAAAGGATAATTCTCCATTTTTCGTCACTTCACTGCTGACAGACCCTGGGCGCAAAACCTGTTATATGCATGTATATCAGAAACTACACTCTCTTCATCAACGACGCCTGACACTCGAGCTCAGCTTTCTCAATCCATGGATGTGCCGCAGAAAACTAGACGAGAGAATCCTTTCAGTCATGCTCTATCAAAAGTATTGATGGGATTTGAGATGCCTTACGCATTTAGTATTTCAAGGTAGTTTTGTAAGAATAGAGGTTTTGTTATCCCCTATCTTAATTTAACAAAACAAACGAAACCTTTTTTACAACAACAAACAAAAGGGGTGTATTCGTAAATTTGAGGTTACCTATACCGTTTGGTATAGGTAGAAAGAAACTTAAGACAGTGTCCGAAAAAAGAAGTTCAAATATCTTCAGGCGAAGATAGCAAGCGCCGTAAGAGTCTAGTGTACGAGGAGGCAGGAGAGAGGCTTAGATTATTACTGACAGGTGCCAGGGTAGCGCCTGGTGATCGACCGCATATCCTAAGAGAGCTCAAGTAGTCCCTTAGAGAACTAATGATATCAATGCGCCCTGCAAGCTGATTGGTCAAACCAGCTCACAGGGACATTGATACGCATTACAAAGTAAATCTATGACTGCTACAGTTTGACCATGTACAACATGCCACCTCCTGCATCAGCTCAATAACAGGCATAGATACCCCAGGGTGCATGGAAACCAATGAAAACTTGACTTGCGTGTGTAAGAAGTGACTTGACTGTTTGCAACATGACTGGTATTAAGCCTTTCGATTGGATCATATGGAGAGCAGGCGTGAGATGTTGCCTGATATTGCCCACACCAGAGTCTGGGACACCCGCATCACCTTAAATACCAAAACTGATTGATGATGAATAGGAGAAGGTAAAGCCTGGGAGGATGATTCCTGAAAAACATTGAAACAAATACATTGAAATATTAGCCGATGTGTCTTGACCGAAATTTGTAACAAATATATTTTTTAAATGAGGAAAAGTCGTCCTATGAAATCTGTTGAATATTTTACATGTTTATTCACAAAGCTACTTTTACATACACACTGTTAAGAAACTTTATTGTCTTGACCTCATTTAAAAATCTACATGTAAACAAGGAAGTAATAAAAGCTTTATCATGAAAAGCTTGTGCACCATCATATTCTATCCACAAACATTGTAAAAACTGACTTAGAATTATTTTTAAATTTTGCTTTCAGAACCTACAAATTTAGACATTTTGGTTTTATTTAATAAAAGAAAATTATTTAATTATTTTAGTAAAACAAGCTGTTCCATTTCGACGTTGTCCGGGATTATTTAATCTAGTTTTCAATATTTATTTTGTAAATTTACTTCTAAAAAATTCCGTTCACATAACGGTTTAAATTTCGAAGGAACTGATATTAATTTAAAGATATTGTATTATGGATACAACTTTGAAGTCAAAGTTATACAAACATTTAAATAAAAATAGAATAATTTGTGGATAGAAAAATAAAATAAAAATCTATATCGTTTATGTCATGAATTAAAATCTATATTGTTTATATCATAAAATTAAAATCTATATTGTTTATATCATAAAATTAAAATCTATATTGTTTATATCATAAAATTAAAATCTATATTGTTTATGTTATTAATTAAAATCTATATTGTTCTGTCATAAAATTAAAATCTATATTGTTTATGTCATAAAATTAAAATCTATATTGTTTATGTCATAAAATTAAAATCTATATTGTTTATGTCATAAAATTAAAATCTATATTGTTTATATCATAAAATTAAAATCTATATTGTTTATATCATGAATTAAAATCTATATTGTTTATGTTATTTATTAAAATTTATATTGTTTATATCATAAAATTAAAATCTATATTTTTTATGTTATTTATTAAAATCTATATTGTTTATATCATAAAATTAAAATCTATATTGTTTGTATCATAAAATTAAAATCTATATTGTTTATGTCATAAAATTAAAATCTATATTGTTTATGTAATAAATTAAAATCTATATTGTTTATATCATGAATTAAAATCTATATTGTTTATGTCATAAATTAAAATCTATATTACCTCTGTCATGGAGGTTATGTTTTCAGTCAAGTTTGTTTGTGTATAACCTAGCATCCACATTGCTTGACCAATCGTCACCTAACTTAGTCAAATTATCGTCATGGTCAAACTTAGTACTGATTTAATTTGCAGTTATCTAGGTAAAAGGTCAATAGAACGAAAAAGTTGAAAGTCACAGTTTTGAAAATAACTTTATTTCTATAGAGTAGCAGTTGGTGTGAGTTGAATGTCGAGATGGGAGATAGCAATTTTATTTAGTGAGGCTGAGTTTGCTTCTATCTGACTGAGCTGGCTTAAAATTAAGAAGAAACTAGGGTCAGCAGGTTCTAAGTAAAATACCAACATCTTTTCTACAATTAAATCAACATTATTTAACAGTTTTGTTAAACAGAACAAGAACATAGGAAAACTTCGGCAGCCTCGTAACTCTTGCTTCCCTTATTTTGTCGTTTAGTTCTCATATTCCATGAGCGATGTTTCTAACAAAGGGGGAATAATTGCTGTTTCCTAGGTCGGAATCTATCCATCAAACACTTATCGTTGGCTAGTTTTTGATCTTGAAGTAGTATTTTGTCTTTTGCTCTTTACATCACGTGGCTTGAAAGTTACAGTTTTGGAAATAATTTTATTTCTATAGAGTAGCAGTTGGTGTGAGTTGAATGTCAAGATGGGAGATAGCTGAGTTTTTATTTATCTGAATTAAGAAGAGACTAGGGTTAGGTTCTAAGTAAAATATCAGAATCTTTTCTACAATTAAATCAACTTTATTTAACAGAAGATATAGAACAAGAATATAGGAAATATTCAGCAGCCTCGTAACTCTCGCTTTCCTTATTTTGTACTTTAGTCCTCATATTCCATGAGCGATGTTTATGACAAAGGGGGAATAATTGCTGTTCTCTGGGTCGGCTTATCATTGGCTAGTTTTTGACCTTGAAGTAGTATTTTTTAGCTCTTTACATCAAGTGGCTTCATGCCTTGTCTGGAGCGATTTCCATGAAAAAAGGAATGCAAGGCAAGCTGATTTGGCAGACGTGTATTCAGTATATTCCCGTCTCTCGTTAATGGTTACTAGAAACAGGAGAAAATGCTGTGTCTGTCTATATTAGCTTTTGGACAGAAATTGAATCATGTTTTAGCACAAACTAAGCTGCGCAGAAATGGAAATGACTGAAAGCCGAGTATGCATAGAAGTGTTCCAATGTAGCAGACTGAAATAGGATCCATTTCTTCTCGTCCCTTGTGAGCAAATTGGTCATACACTGACCAATCGGTCTGCAAGGCGTATTGATATCAACTGTCCCCTCATGGACTATTTTGTACCACCTGGTCAGTTGAAGAATTCAGCAGAGAGAAATCGGCCAGCAACGAAGAAACATCTCTCTCCTGCCTTTATACTGCATCGTTCCAGCAGCAGCCATCTCCCCTACGAATATATTTGCTAACGACCCGGCAGCCTTATTTCTTCACTGGGACACAGTTCCAACCCTCTGTTAAATAAACCCTTTTTTGTTGCCTGTTACTCGGTTGTTGTTCGTTCAATTCATTTCGTGCGATAAATGTAAGGAAGGAACCACACACCCCTTCAATTACACCAAAACGTACACGGCATAGCTGTGCAAGTCTGAGCATAGCAGAGCATGCACCAAGCAATACAATACAATAGATTTCAATCATGTAATTGCTACAGTTCTGTGATCATAGAGACTCACTACTTAGCCAATGAAGTCAGCTTTTTATGACCTTGAAAAGTTCGGCCATGGTCGAAATTTTGATGGAATTTCTACTTCCGGTTTTTCCAAATTTGATTTATTGATCTGCTACTCTTTTATAATAGTAACCAAATTTGTAATAGTAATGCAAAAATGTCAGCCTGATCAGATAAACGTTTTTGAGTTATCAATGTTTTCATGACATAACTTTGGAAATAGTTTATACAAAAGGGAGTAGAAAGACACAGATAAGAGTTTGGTCTATTCTTACATTGTCAGGCAGATACCACCTCTCTGAGGGGAGAAAATAGTTTAGACAGCGAAAGTCATCTAATTATTTTTCCTCCAAAGTATCAGTCAAGAATACGTTTTCGAAATTCAGTCTGGCAGAGACTAGCAATTTAAGTGACCTTTATCAGCTAAACTGAGGTATTATGCTTTTGGTAGTTTTAGGAGGTCCACCCTTTAAGGCCGTGCCTTTTCTCTTTTCACGAGGGGTTGGTTTATTGCTAATGAACTGAAGCGCCCCTACCAGGAAATGCCAACGTGGCTGCCCAGGCTATTTTAAAATGCCAGCATAGCTCCTCCGCCAGGAGCACTGGCATTTTCGTCCACTTCCTGGCCTTGTGCCACATCATACTTACGTGGGAAGTATGTAAATACTAGACGTAGATGAGCAGTCTCCCAACTTACTTATATACTTGTTTAGATAGTATCAGGCAGAATTTGTTTGAAAATCGGTTTGTTTTTGTGATCGCATTAGTGAAGTACTCTACTTTTATTTGTGGCTAGCCTTTTATTACATAATAAAAGGATATATCCTTTTGTTTACATTTAACCTTCTTGTAGAAGACGGATTTTCACTCTATACTGTCGAATAGAAAGAAAATGTCCCATTCTGACATTTATATCAACTTTATTGACCTTTCTTCGTTAACATGTAATAATTGAGAAGATGTTATTAATAGAGGATGAAGAAAGAAAAATTGAGAGTCCATAATATGTAGAATAAATGTCCTGTTTGTAGGGAATAGAGACAAGTTCATAAAAGGAGAAAGTCTGTACCTGTTTCCACTCTAGACTTCACGTTCCCTACCAGAAGTGGACCACCATTGAAATGCCGAGTGGTTAATGCCTATGGACCCACCAGTGAACGTGCAGCAAAGGATCCAACCCTCCGAGACAACTTCTACACAGAAATGGGTTCCGTGATAACCATCCCTGCTAGATGGAAGCTCTTCATCTGTGGTGATTTCAACTCCAAGCTGGGAAAGCTCACCACTGAAGATGCTGAAGCTGGCGTTCACCTAAACATGGGCTCCTATGGTATGGGCACACACGACTCAAACGGTGAAGCCCTTCTCGAATTCCTATTAACAAACGGCCTCGTTACCAGCAACACAGTCTTCAAACATCCATGTAGACACCGAACAACATGGACGGGTCATATCGCTGACAGCAACCGAGCGACAGGCTCCAAGGTCACCAAGGCAATATTCAACCAGATCGACTTTGTACTATGCCAGAAGAATTTCACCGCAATACTAAAAGGCACTGACTTGAACTCTGACAACAAACCTGTCATCACACGACTCAGGATGGACAGATTACATCTAGTGCATAAGCATCACTCCAAAGGCACAGGCCAGGCATGTATTGACATTGACAAGCTCTGCAAAGAATCTTCAGTGCAACAGTCCTACCAGGAGCAACTGCAAAACTCACTGACTAAACTCGACCAAAGCCAGGACCCCAAATGAAGCACTGAATGACCTGCTGGACTGCATGAAGACCTCAGCAGCAAAGACAGTCGGCGAGATCAAAAAATAGAAGAGCACACAACACACGGCTGATCCCATAGTCACCAAGCTGTCAGAACATCAAAAAGCACTGAGGCTCAAGATCTACAAACATGGCAAAAATGAGAATTGCACTCCACTCCGAAAGGAGCGCAACAACATCCTGTGCCTCATAACCAAAATGTTGAAGGAAGTCGCAATAGAAGAGGCAGACGCCATAGCAGATGAAATCACCTCAATCGATGACTGTCGAAAGATGTTCAGTGCAGCAAAACAGCTTCGTTCAATGAAACCCACCCCACCCATCATTGTCCAAGACACTGATGGCAATCTCATGGGAACTGATGAAGGCAAAGCAAGAATCATCAAAGACTGGTTCCAGCAGCAGTTCACCGACCAACAGGAAGAACCACTGAAGCCATTTGAGGGCACCCCAAGGCTACTCCAGACCCCCATAGCAGAAGCGGAAGTAAAGACTGCCATCAC
Source organism: Sepiola atlantica (assembly GCA_963556195.1). NCBI lineage: Eukaryota > Metazoa > Mollusca > Cephalopoda > Sepiida > Sepiolidae > Sepiola > Sepiola atlantica. Next base: position 118,367,248 of record OY744525.1, on the reverse strand, counting down.
TGCCCTTCAAAATGGCCGTGCCACTGGTCCAGATGGTGTGAACAGCGAGCTGTTTAAGCACTCAAAGAACATTGTTTCTTGCCCATTGGCTAAAACCATCAACTCATCTTTCGAACACCACACACCCATAGAGACACTAGGAGAAGGCACACTTATCACCTTACCCAAGCCAAAGAAGCCCCCTGGGCCACCAGCCAACCTCCGGCCAATAGTCCTGCTGAACAGCATGAGAAAGATCCTGTCTATCATTACCCTGTGCCGCATCAGAGACAAAATCGACTGCTTCACAGGATCCTACCAAATTGGTTTCAAAAGAGGCAGAAGCTGTGCAGAAATTGTATGAGCACAACGTATGCTGACCTCAGTAGTGATGACAAAGAAATGGAACTTCCACAAGATGGGCATTTATATGTCGCAAGCCTCTGATACCATAAAGCGACAACACATCCTAGATGTCCTACTGCAAGCAGGCTGCAATGATGACGAACTAAGACTTGTAAGATCTCTGTTAGCAGGGACTAAGCTAAGAGTCCGAGTGAAAAACGAGCTGTCTGATTCATTTGAAACCACCATAGGCTCCTCACAGGGCGACAACCTCTCACCAGTGCTCTTCATTTGCTACCTCGCTGCAGCACTCTCATACATCCGAGAAAGCTCTAATAGGCCCAACCCACCAGTCTCTAGCCTGGGTCTGCCATTAGAAATGGAATATGCAGACAGCGTTGATTTCCTGGACGTAGAAAAGAAGCCTCTGGATCAGCTCCAGCCAATAGCGGCAGAGAAACTGAAAACGGACAATCTCTTCATGACCGAGATAAAAACAGAGTTTAGCCATGTATACCTTGCAGAAGCCACAGAGTTGGACCCACAAGGCAAGACCCTCTGCAGCAATGAGAGCTGGCACAAGACAAGACCCTGGGGTCCCTGCTGTGCACCACTACAGATGTCACCGCCCGCTGTATACATGGCAATGCAACGCTTCATTCATTACATAAACTCTGGAGCCGACGAACCAAGATCCTGTTGAAGACTAGACTCAGTCTCTATAACGCGTATTGCATGTCCATCATGCTCTACAATATAAACAACTGGGCAATAACAAAAGACATGCTTGACAAGCTGGATGCGTGCCACCGCAGACACCTCCATTCCATCACAGCTGGCCGAAAAAACTTATCAGCAACAAGGCACTATGTGAGCTGTGCAAGGAAAAACCCCTCTCCAAAAAAGTCGTTGAACGAAGATGGTCTATGTTAGGCCATATTCTACGAATGGACCATGACACTCTCGCACAGAGGGCACTAGACTTTGCCGTTACTGGCTCGCAAGCCTACCAACCGCGACTAGGCCAGCACTGCACAAATCTGCTGGGCACACTACGTGCTGACCTCAAGCAGACAGGACTAGGACCATTACGTACAGCGAAACAACTTGATTGCCTATGACAACTTGCACATGACAAGGCCAGATGGCCTGGGACTAGCATGGAGGACTGATTGCAGCTACAGGATGTCATTTGACTACCGTAGCCACAGAACACAGTTTTTATAAAAATAAAATATTAGTTTAAAGACATATGGATATTGAAGCTTCCTTGTCAATACCAATAGCCTGTGCCTCAAGAAGTTTTGGTTTATGTCTCAAGATAAAGGTTGGGTGGTCAAATTCAGTAACGTGGGTTGATTACACAGTATTGGACGTTCTGGCGGCTAAAAACAGAAGACAGTGGCGAGCATTCCCTTAAATAAACTTTTGGGACAGTGCTCTTCTCGGCATTCCCCGGTAGGTGCGCCTCATAGCAAAGTGTAGTATCTGTTCCGATGGATACTACACCCCATAGACCGGTATCGTCTTGGCCTTCGGGGCTTGATTTCCGCTGTTCTATGGATCTGTCCTGTGCAGTTCTAGAAGGTCCACCCTCCCAGGCTTTGCCTTCTCACTCTTTGAGAAGGGGTTAGTTTATTGCTAATCGCCTGAGGCGCCCCTATCAGGGAATGCCGACGGGGCTGCCCAGGCATTTTTTGTAGGCCAGACTTCTAACTTTCTCAGGCGCTGGTTTTTCAAATCCCACTTTCCCGACCTTGTGTCACATCTTACTTTGTGGGAGGAAGATAAATAGCATTGCTAATCGCCTGAGGCGCACCTACCGGAGAATGCCGACAGGGCTGTCCAGGAATTTTTTTGAGGGCTACAGTGCTCCACTTCTTGGGCACTGACTTTTCCTTCAAACCCACCTTGCGACCTTGTGTCACATCTTCCTGCGGTGGAGGGAAGTAAATATTAGCTTTTATGCACCATTCCCTCGCCCCTTTTCTCTATCTTCTGTTTTTGTCACTTCTTTCTGACTCCCCCTCTTTATCTTTCCTCTTCTCTCTCATTCCTGCCTCTTTATTTTCCCCCACTCGTTTCCCATCTCTCTTTTTCGATCTCTCACTTTCACCCCCGTTATCCTGCTACTAATTTTTAGCAATCGCCCTTGAATTATATCATGACATTATAAATAATTTATAACAGTTACATATATGAGGAATATCTATTTCCTTTGTATGCACACACAATCTCGCATGTAATATCTAGTTGTAGTTCAGTTGGCTAAAACAGGCAGGCTAAGACTCGCGTAGAAATACTCTGGGCAATTCAAACACACCTGCGCATGTACACAACTTTCAGCAAACATCCGTTTCCACCCACCTTATAGGACCGCAAAAAATACAGTAAAGTTCCAAAATGAGATGCCATGAAGATAAGATGTTGATAAGATGTTGATAAGATGTTGATAAAGTGTTGATAAGATGTTGATAACGTGCTCTCGTGTTTTGCCCACAAACGGCAAAATGGGATGGAACTCCAGGACTTAATATTATCTTTAATTTGAGCATGACTGCCGAGCAAACTAGCTGTATTTTCTGATGTTCCTGTTAAATAAAGTTGATTTTATTATAGTGGAAATGTTGGTATTTTATTTGGAACTCGGTGACCTCCTTTTTTATTCAGTTATGGCCAGCTCCGTCAGATACCTACATATATTGCCGACTCAACAAAATGGTGATCGCCTGTCTCGATAATCAACTCACGCCAACAATCCATCCTAAATTTACTTCCTCTTTCTCTCTCTCCCCTGTCCCCCCTCTCTCTCTCTCTCTCTCTATCTTTGTGTCTTTGTGTTAATGAAAATGTCATCACTTTGTAACGTCATAACGAATCTCTTCACTCTCTTTCTGTTTAATGTGTGACGTCGTTAACTCTGCATGGATACAAAGCAGATTTCACAGTTATTGTAGTATACTAGAGAATCAGTGACCCGTTGGACCAGTATTCATTATATTCTCCCGCTCCCGCTTTTCCTATACTCTCCCCATTCTCTCTCTCTCTCTCCCTCTCTCTCTCTCTCTTTCTCTTACCACATTTCTCTGATCTCCCACCTCGTTCTTTCTCTCTCTCTTCCACCTCTTTCACTTCCCTTTATGATGTGTTTCTCTGCCTTTTACCAGAATTCTGCTTTTCTAACCCCCCAAAAATAATTTCCTCTTAAATCGCGGTGGCTGGATTTTCTTTCTCTTTTCCTCTTACTTCTTTCTCCTCTCTCTCTCTCTCTCTTGCTCTCTCTCTCTCTCTTACTTCTTTCTCCTCTCTCTCCCTCTCTCTCTCTTTTACTTCTTGCTCCTCTCTCTCTTGCTTTATCTTTCTTTCCCTTTTCCTGTTTTCTCTCTTCCTATTCTTCTCCACCTTTTATGTAAACTGAAAATATTAATTTTGCCGTGAAATCTAAGACTTAACACGATCGGGGTAAGGAATTAGATGACTTATGTTTCATCCAAGAATGACTTCTGTTTCATCCAAGAATGACTTCTGTTTCATCCAATAATGACTTCTGTTTCATCCAAGAATGTCTTCTGTTTCATCCAATAATGACTTCTGTTTCATCCAATACTGACTTCTGTTTCATCCAAGAATGACTTCTGTTTCATCCAAGAATGACTTCTGTGGCATCCAATAATGACTTCTGTTTCATCCAATAATGACTTCTGTTTCATCCAAGAATGACTTCTGTTTTATCCAAGTATGACTTCTGTTTCATCCAATAATGACTTCTGTTTCATCCAAGAATGACTTCTGTTTTATCCAAGTATGACTTCTGTTTCATCCAATAATGACTTCTGTTTCATCCAATAATGACTTCTATTTCATCTAATAATGACTTCTGTTTAATCCAATAATGACTTCTGTTTCATCCAATAATGACTTCTGTTTCATCCAAGAATGACTTCTGACTCCTTCTCGCCACATGCACACTTATGTTTTTCTTTTAATTTTAACTTTCTCACCTGAAACTGATTCGAGTTGTTTTTTAGTTAAAAAGTGTAGTATCTGTTCTGATACTACACTTCATCTTTTCTGTCTTCGATTGATGAGAGAGTACTTTCTAAACTGAGGCGATTTTTATTCATGTCTCAATGAATAGTTCCTCTTTTTGGGAGCTAAATTTTCCCCATATTAAACCCCGACCTTGTGTCTAACTCTGTCTTCGTGGAGTGACAATTAAATGAGGACTATAAATGAAGTTAAATTATGACAAATAGACGCAGTTTTAAATAACAAATTTAGATGGGATTATTTAAAGAAAGTTTCATTTCTAGTGGCAATATCCCCCCTTTCCCAAAAAAAACACACACACAGGAGAGAGGGCGTGAACCCCCAGGTTGGAAACATTTTTTTTACATTGGCCACTCACATCTCCTGAATGTACATGTGATGTTATCCAGTATTCACCTATTTATCTACGTCCCACAAAGTAGAATGTGACACAAGGTCGGAAGGTGGGAATTTTCACTCTAGAGGAAGAGTGAGGTGAATCTCAAAAAATTGCCTGGGCAGGGCGCCTCAGACAGTAAGCAATAAACTTACTCCTCCCCAAAGAGGGGAGGCAAAGTATTCACGTTGACAAACAAAATTATGTCACACTTTTATAACCTTAATGCATAGATAGAAACAAGTATACTAGACTGTCATGAATTTAGACAATTCATCTAGTAGGCAACCCCTGACCTTTGGGTCACGGTTCGTCTATATAAAACGTTATAAATAATGTCTTCATCTCTATCTCTCTCTCTCTCTCTCTCCTTCTCTCTCTCTATCTATCTATCTATCTATCTATCTTTGTTTCTTGGTTTTAATGAAAATGTCATCACTTTGTAACGTCATAACGAATCTCTCCACTCTCTTTATTTGCTAAAATCTTTGAATCATTAATCATTACCTTGAAAATGCTAAACTTCTCTCTGATCAAAAGTATAAATTTAGGCCATCCCGTTCTTCTGCGGATATCCTAATGGCCATCTCTGAATGTATATAGCACATATTGGATAAGGCAGGGTAAGCTAGTTGCGTTTTAAGTCTGACATAAAAGTCTTCTAAGGAAAATCAACTTGTACGGTATTGCTGAATGATTATTTGATATAACCAGATCTTTCTTAGCTAAAAGAAAGATCTATTTTATTTTTGCTAGCCATATTTTCAAACGTAGATAAGCAGAAAGCACATACAGCACGTGGTATTCCTGAATGGTCATCGATTTAGTACTGACCAGTCTCAACGTCCGCTTATCTCGGCATTGTTTCCAGTCGTCCTGAACTTCTACTTGCCACATGAATCAAGCAGTGCTGATTCAGGAGAGGTGTGGTTGGAGATTGTGCAACATTTTCTTCACTATTCAATACTCATCTTACCTTTACAGGGGTATCCATTGTTTCTCAAGACCTAAGAGAGGCCATGGTGATGATATTTAAACAATATCACATCAATATGGATGTTCCCCAGAAGTTGATACTTGGACCTATATTATTTCTGATCTTTATAAAAAAACCTCCCGATGCAATCACATCTGAGGTGAATGTAGTTGCTGAGGAAACCATGCTTTTTACTAGGCATGATGGCAAATCAAATGTCCACACATCCAAGGCAAAATCCTGGCTAAATCCTTAGAAAATGACCTTCCGTCTGGCACACCATTCATTAGCCTCTCCTTCTTGAACAGGGTAAAAAAAAAAGATTTCTATGACCTAAAATATGACATAATCGCGTCGACACACCAGTTATCATTAGATTACTGAAGTTAAGCGACATGGAGCCTGGTCAGTATCAGATAGGCGACCATTTAGGAATGCTAAGCACTGTATGTCATCTTCCCATGACCTGGATAGGCATGCGGCTGGGAACAACCTGTGAATTTGATATTCTCTGTAAACTTCCTACTTCAGAGGAAGCCGGCATAGCCTGCCCAACACTAATACAACACTAGGTTTTTTTAATAGGTCTCACAGTATTTGCCAATTTCCAGCCTTTGTAAAAATGCTGCAAAGTTGCTACCTTGTGCTTTTTTTTTTTATAAGTACTTCCACGTAACAAACTTTGATTAATTTACTGTACTTGTACCACCTAAACGAAAATAACCCTTACCCACTCCATTAGCTGCTAAATCCCAGCCCTCAACTGTCGAATTCCCTAAATGCCGGAAGACTTTTTACTCTGACAGCTTCTTTCCTCGTACCACTTACCTTTGGGATTCCCTTCCTGCTGCTTGTTTCCCAGACAGTATCAACATGCAGAAATTTAAATGTAATGTGAACAAACATCTTGTTGTCCGAACCGCCAGATCTCCACTCTAGATAAATCTGGCCCCTACCACAGTAGCCTGTTATGCATCACTGGCAATATGTCTTGCTTGAGGTGAATAAAAGTTTTACAAGAAATTAAAGTAAGAAGGAAAAAACAAACACATATACAACTAAGACTTGTGTCTTGGGGTGGATGATTGGGGTCATGCACCCCAAGGCACTGATTCGGGTCGCTTAAGAAAAAGGTTGGAGATTCCAAAATGATTCAGTCTGCGAAAGTTGGCTGATGATTTTACCGCCTAAATACCATTCTAGAATACGTGGTTGACAACCAGTCCCACAGATACGGGTCATTTCGGCGGCATTTATCTAACGGAATAAGCTATGATGTCTTAGATAGTCCTGGGAGGGCCATCCTCCCAGGCATTGTCTTCCTTCTTTGGGAAGGGGTTTGGATGCTTGTACAGATTAGTGTGCATATGAAAAACGCCGAAAATCGCAGTTCCAATTAAATTAACCGGAAAACTCTTTGATACACTTATGTAGCAAGCAAAAATAGGCTTGTACACCAAAAAATAGCGAAAACTATCGAGTAGAATTGTAATAAAAAAAATAATAATCCGTTATATCGTTTAATCAGGTTCGGCCATTGATTCGAGCGAAAAACACGATATTCGGGGAGAGCTAACCCAGTCTGTCATATTAACACGTAATAAATCAATGGCAGTAATCAAAATACCATGAAACTGATTTTTATTTTTAATTAAAATTCTACTCGATCATTTTTCCTACTTTTTGGTGAGGATACTTATTTAAATCTGGTGCGTTTGTTTTTTGTTTTTTTGTGGTATTAATAATTTAATCCGCACGCTTCTCTGTACAAGCACCGGGGTTTGTTTATTGCCACTTGACTGAGGCGTCCCTACCAAGGAATGTCGACGTGGCTGCCCAGGCGATTTTTAGAAGCCAGCTTGGCTCTTTCGCTGGGGCGATGACTTTCTCTACCAACCTTCTGGCATTGCGCCACATCTTCCTGCCATGTGAAAGAATTAAATAAAATGGGGCCACTGTTGTATGTTTTGAATTTGGTGCCATTATTTCCCATTTTTACCGATGGGATTATTACTCCCCCCCCCCCTTCATACTTGAAAATGGATGGCGTAAAGGACGAATGATAGCGTTATGACGTCATCCATCTCTCTTTGTGGTGTTATCCAGTGTGCAAGCAAGATGCACAGAATTTTATTTTTGCCTTTACAAAGACTTTTCAATTTCAGCTTTCTTTTTCATTAAAAGCGAAAAGGAAATATTTTCCAAGAATCGTTACCATGTATTCGAAAGGGAAATAATCATTTTTAACCGTTTCACCGGATTATCTCCCCTATTCGGTGTTTGGGTCAGTTTTGCCAGAGAAGAAAACTCGAAAATTTCATATAGCGACCCTTAAAGATATGTGAACTGAAATGTGAATTAGTTTATCTAATTAATATCATTCCCCTTTTTACTGTTTCCCAAAAGAACAAAGAAGAAACAAGTGAGAACAAAAAATGTAAGTATAATCATCTTGTGTGAAACGAATTTCAATAGACGATTACACTTTACTTGAAATTTAATTTATTCAATTTAAAGTAGAAAAAGGTTTTGTTTTATTTTTCAGCTCAATTCAAAAGTTTTTCTTGATTATTCACATAAAATTCAAATCAATACAAAAAGAAAGAAGGGGGTGGCATTCAAATTCGTATTTCGAACTTCATTCTCTCCAAATTCATCTTTTTCTTCTGCGAAATATTATTTATTTTATGAAAGTAGATTAAAACTGAAATAATTCGTTAGCCAATGTATTTTTAAAGTATTATTTTTTAAAGTTATAATTTAGTAAATTACGTCAATTCGAAAGTTACGATCTTCACGACTTAATTACTACGTATCAATTACAACGATTTGCATTTAGGTAGAAGAAGAAATTGACATTTCACAACACGGCCGCTCAATTGGAGCATAGGAACCCGTGCAATAACAATCTGTTCTCAACAATTTCGGGGAATTTTAGACGAAACTTTTTTTGAATATTTATTGCTAGTTACACTTAAACTGTGTTTCTTATTTTGAAATGAAATTAAAATTTACTTTTTTAACTGTTGAATTTGAAACGCACGGTTTTGTTTTTAATCTTAACCCTAAACCAAGCTTCTGTAGAAGCACTGTTTTATTTTATTGCGCCAAAAATATTTTTACTTGTTTAAAATGTTATTTTAAACACACACACACACAACAAACTTTTCAACACATTGACAAATTAATTTTAGACATTATTTTTGGTAAAAACGTATTGTAGTATCCATATTTTGGGAGGCTCTGCGCATGCGTCAGATTCATCCATAGAAACGTCGTAGTGAGTGATTCAAACTTGCGCATGCGCACACAATTCAGTTTGTAGGAAAAAAAAACGTATTTCATTTTTTCTTTTAGATAAAAAAAAAAACACTTGTTTCTTTCGTGTTTGTTTTCATTTTCAGTTGTTTTTATTCTTAACTCCTTTCGTTTTCTTCACTTTTAGCGTGTTTATTTTCAGCGATAGTAACTTAATTGTTAAAAATGCCCACTTTTTGTTTTAGCGTGTTTGTTCTCATTCTGTTTCCTCTGCGCATGCGCATGTTTGAATCACTCACTACGACTTTTTTATGAATGAATCTGACGCATGCGCAGAGCCTTCCAAGAGCCTCCCAAAATATGGATACTACAATACGTTTTTACCTTATTTTTACACAAAAAATCCAAATTTTAACGAATTTTAAAACTAAAATCGTGAGGTTATAACAAAACATACAAATTGACAATGTAATAAGAAAAAAATCGCATAAAAAAATGGCAATAACAAAAACAACGGTCAAAAAGAAGAAAAAAACGTTGGTACTTCTGCAGTTTACGGACCGTGCTGTTTTTAGATAGGGTTTTCAGGTTAAATTGGATTTTTACTGTATGTTTTCTGTATTAAATTGTTAGGTGAAAGTTCAGAATAGTTATCCAAGCCCGCTCCTCATATTAAGAATGAGTTTCTAAATTATAACTATTATTTCAGCACGGTCCGTAAACTGCAGTAGTACCAAAAACCCACCACTCAAATTGAGGAATCTAATTTTTAGAACATCGTATTTTTTTGGGGGGGGGGGAGAGGAAATTAAATGTAAATAAAATTGCTATAATATACTTAAAAAAAAACAAAAAATAAGCAGATATGTAGAAAAGTACTTTTTAATAGTTATTTGTTGACTATTTGTTTTAGTTTTGTTTTTTTTCATCCTTTTGTTTTCTGTTGGAAATTATTGTTAATCGCCAAAATATCGCAAAAAAACTTCTGTAGGAAAATAGGTAAATGTTTACTTTAGGGTCCATATTGCCATAACTCCATATTGCTAAAAACAAAATTTCGACATATTACCGTCGCTATATTCAACTTTTGGTTTTGGGCAATATGAATTTTATCATCGTAAAGTAAATATCTACTAGGAAACCTGTGAAAACTGCTCCAAACATTCCCAAGCCTATCTCAGTGTCAGTAGTTTGAGTGACGAAAATTGAATTTAATAACGCGTGTTATGTGCATGTTCAACCTGAGAAGAGGTTCTAGGAGGTCCTTGGCCTTTTGGTAAAGATCAAAGTGTAGTATCTGTTCCGGTGGATATTACACCCTATAGACCTTGGCCTTCGGGTCTTAATTCCGCTGGTCTGTGGGTTGGTCCTGTGTAGTTCTAAGAGGTCCACCCTCCCAGGCTTTGCCTCCCCTCTTTGAAGAGGAGTAAGTTTATTGCTTACTGCCTGAGGCGCCCCTACCGAGGAATGTCGACGGGGCTGCCCAGGCATTTTTTTGTAGGCCAGAGTGCTCACCTTCTTGGGCGCTTGCTTTTCAAATCCCACTTTCCGACCTTGTGTCAGATCTTACCACTGTGGCAGGAAGATAAATAAATAGAAACCTGAGAAGAGGTTAGTTTGTTGCTAATCACCTGAGGCGGTCCAACCAGAGAATGCTGATGGGACTGCTCAAGCATTTTTTGTAGGCCAGAGTGCACTTTTCCTAGTGTGCTGATTCTTCAAAACCACACCTGACCTTGTGTCTAACCTCATACAGATGAGGTAAGTAAAATACAAATTATTATTTTTTTTAATAGATTATATTAAATTTTAATTACTACTAGTCAAATTCTGAGGAAATAAATTGGTTTTCAAACACAACTGGTTCAATCTTTAAATAAATGTAAGCATAAAAATGAAATTAAATTTAAAAAATAGCCAATGAAAAATTGAGGCAAATACAACGTTTTTTGTTTTTTTTAATTTATAAAAAAATAATCAGAATATTAACGATTAGTCAATGATTACTTGTAAGGACTGAATATTTAGAAGATTTCAGTTCTTACTTAATCGCCCCTGAGTATTGTGAAAAAAAGAGGTGACGATACTCACGTGAAGAAAATCAGAAGACCGGAAGGTAAAACCCGATGCCTTCCATCTATTTATACTAATAAGGAAGGCATTCAGTGGTTATAAAGTCTTCCTCTAATACCGGAGAGGTCATTAACATTTTGGACTTGCTTCTGTGTTAACCAGTTATCAGTTAATCGTTTGATTTGTTACCAAGCTTACAGCTACCCCCTTCCCCATCTTTAGTTATTTGTTAACTGACTCCCCGATTTCGGTGGGAAGTCGCGAATCGGCAGTGTTTCGCAAGACAACAGCACTTCTACTATTCTTACACTTCAACCAGTCGAAAGATTTTTTCGACACATTGCGAAACAATTCTGCAACAGTGTGAAGTTGGCTGGACCTTTTTTGGTTGTCTGATTACTGCCCATTCATAGCTTTTTTTTAGAATTACCGTTACAGCTACTTATCACCCCCTTAGGCGAAATGGCGGAAACTATTGATACAGTACGCAACAAAATTTTGGTCATTAAGGATATGGTTCAGACGAAACTTGCAAGTTTGCATGCTGGAAGGACTTCTTCACTTACATTTTCCGTGTTCGAGGAACAGATTATTAACTATCTGGTGGAGATTGACTCTCACATTAGCCACATAAGACTTCACGACCCCTCCTCTCGTGACGAGATGGAGAGTTGGTCTTCTGAATACGCAGGGTTTTTGGATTCTCTCCACCAACTCCGTATAACTCATCCCCCCTCCAATTCTGATAACGCATTTGGCCTACCTCCACACTCTCCACCATCTGACTCCTTTCCTCGCAGGACTCGTTCTTCCTTTGTAGTGAACCCTCCTCAGGTACATGTAAACGCGCCTACCTTTAGTGGTCGAGAGATGGGAGAGGACATTATGAGCTTTCGTAGCTTTCTCTCTCGATTTGAGAATTGCGTCGCAGGAATGGCGAACGATGCCGAAAGACTTAACTTTCTTAAGTGTTCGGTAACTGGCCGACCTCTTCTGCTCATCAAACACCTGAGTGTATGCGACTTGAACTACAAAACAGCGGTAGACATCCTTAAGTCGGAGTATTTGGATGAAGAGGAAATCATACAGCAAATATTTCAGGATATCCTGGATTATAAGGTTCGACGTGATGACCCTTCTATGGATTTAGGGGAATTCCTAGCAAAAACCTCTGCCCTCCTCACTGAACTGGCAGATTCCTTTGGTTGTGACTTTACCGATGATCATTCAGCAGGTGCTCGCTTAATGGCCCAGATTCTGTTCATCAAGTTCCCCAAGGAAATAAAGAGTGAAGTTATCCTGCTAACCGGACGTAGAATCCCTACTTTGTCCTCTTTACTTCGTGACACTGGAGAAGCAATCAAACGACTGTGTGTCAAGGAGGGCAGATCCACCCGTCCTACCTTCCCGAGGTTCTACAGCTCTCAAGGTCCCCCCTCACGGAAACCAGGAGGTTCTACCCCTCGTAAAGATACCTCCTTCCTTACCTCGACTGAAACCATAGGAAGTATTCCTCCTGTCATGCGCGTTTCCTTCTCTTGGGGAAACAAGACTGTACAAGTTAACTGCCTGCTGGACACCGGAAGTGGGCGTACTTTTGTTTCGAAAGAAGCTCTACAGCCTCTGTACATCCCTGATTCTGAGGGTCGCGAGTATGAGCTTTCGCTCACCACATTCCAGGGACAACATAGGAAGTGCTATCGAGAGGTCGCTCTGAAGACCAGTCTGGGAATAGAACAACTACTGATACTACCCATTCTAATTCACGAGAACTTGGATCTTTCGTCACATTTGGAACACCTGGATGACCTGTTGGATAATTTCAGGGGAATGGGATATACACTAGCCGGAGATTTTGCGAGGGGCACCAACAGAATTAAAATTGAAGGTATTCTTGGACTGGATGTCATCCAATATTTGAGACCCCTTCAAATTGTGCCCTGCGTTCGGGGCCAAGCCTTTTCAGTGCCATCCGGACTCATTCCTTTTGGAAGAGAAGATGCTTTCCTCCCCGAGCAAAACCCATCTCTTCAGGAAAATGTAGGCCTCTCTTTCCGCAGGGTATTGGATTCTACGGAGAATGTTGAGTCATCTCTTTTGTGTTTTGCGTTGGAGTCTGAATCAACTTATACAGATCCTTTAGGAGATTTCTTCCCGGACAGCCAGGTGCAGAGGGGATTGGAGCTCATGTTCAGCATGGAATCGCTGGGGCTCCCCAATGAGGAATCTCTTGCTGAAATTGACCAGGAGAAGATAAAATATTTTCAGGAGGCCATTATACTAAAGGACAACAAATATTATGTGGAACTGCCTTGGCATATGGAGAAATTATCTCGTGTTCGTTCCAATCACGCTGTCTCTCTCCGCATTTTGGACCGGGTAGTTAAGAAACTAACGAAAGAGGGTGTGTATGAAGAGTACCGGGAGGTATTTCGTCAACAGGAGCTAGATGGCACCATTGAGGAGATCAAGGTACTTCCTCACCAATTCAAAGATTACATATGGATCCCTCACCGACCCGTCATGAAGACAGACCCAACTTGTACTACGAAGATTCGACCTGTCTTTAATTGCAGTTTAAAGGTTGGAAACTCTGTTTCTTTAAACGAGGCAGCCTATCCCGGGATTAATCTGAACTGCGATATGCTGAATCTCTTACTTGCATTTCGGTCTAACAAATATGTGTTGTTAGCAGATATTAGAAAGGCATTTTTGATGATTCGTCTGAAACTGGAGTCTGATAAAAACAAGTTTTGCTTCTTCCTCCGGGATGGGGATCGACTTCGATGTTACAGATACACAACGATCATTTTTGGGTTTGTGTCAAGTCCCTTCATCCTGAGTTGCATATTGAAGTTCCATGCAGCACGATTTCCTCAGGACCGTTGTCGATCTATGATGGAGGATCGATTTTACGTGGACAACCTGGTAATGACAGGAACAGAACCAGGAATCATTACCGAATTGTATTCTACCTCCAAAGCTCGCCTGCAAGAGGGAGGTTTTGAGTTGCAGGCCTGCAACTCCAATTGTGCCACCCTCAGAGAAAAAATGAGTCAGGACGGCACTCTCAGCACCCATGGAGGCAGTTGGGAGAGAGTATTAGGTTATCGCTATGCTCCACTTACAGAAGAAATGAGTGTCAACCCGGTGAAATGCCAGTCGGATGCTTCGACTAAGCGAAGAATACTGGCTGAAGCCGCTAAAATCTTTGATCCTTTGTCTCTTTGCCTCCCTGTGACCCTGCGGAGCCGAGTATTAATGGCCAAATTATGGAAAAGAGGATTAGGATGGGATGAACAAATCCCAGGTGAATATCAGATGCTATGGAGGACTCTTGCTCGGGACCTGTCTGACCTGAGTGACTTACCATTTGACCGTTGCGCCTTCCAGGGAGGTCAAGAAGGAGAGTTATTCGTTTTTTGTGATGCCTCTGCAGATGCGTATGGGTTTGCAGCATACGTCTTACAGCAGGGTTGTCCCCGATTGATTTTTGCCAAAGCCAAAGTGGCCCCCTCTAAGACGAAGTTGCTCCCGACATTGGAGCTAATGGCCATATACTTGGCTCTAAAATGCTTGCCCTCAGTGTTACTGGGCTGCAGGGATTTGATCCTCACCAAGTTATATGTGGCAACGAATGCACAAGTGGTCTTGTCATGGATTCTGTCACAATCTATGGCAAGTAAGAATGTTTTTGCTCAAAATCGGCTCAAGGATGTTCTTCATATGAGGAGTCAATTTGCTACTCTCCATGGACTCGAACCGGTGTTTCGTTATATACATACCTCGCAAAACCCAGCTGATCTCATTACCAGAGGAATGTCCTTGAGGAAATTCAAGTCAGTTTTCAAGTTTTGGTGTCATGGTCCCTCTTGGTTGGGGGGAGGAAGTTCTGCCTGGCCGGTACAGGATATGCCATGTCTCAGCAAACATTCCCAACAAATGGCATCTGCTTGTGTAGGTGTTTCCGTGGCCCTCGAGACAGAATGTACTCCCTGCATCAACTTTGGACGTTTCTCTCAATTTTCCCGCCTTCTCAGAGTGGTTACATTGGTGTTCACGTTCATCAATAGGCTTAGGGGGCGCAATGAAGATGCGGGAGGAAAGGCCAAAATATATCTGTTAAAAAACTTGCAGGCCCAATCCTGCATGGTGGAATTGCATTACTTGCAGGATCCCTCTGGAAAATCGGTCCCCCCACTGATCCATTCACTTGACTTGTTTCTGGACCAGGATGGCCTCATCCGTTCTCGAGGCCGAATAGACAGATCACCGCACCTCAGTTTCGAGGTAAAAAACCCCATCTTATTGGGCAAGGACAACCTCGTCACTAGACTCATTATTATGGATTGTCATTACCGGAGCGCCCATTTAGGAGTGGGGTCTACTCTAGCTGAGCTCAGGCGTTGTGGGTTTTGGATTCCTCAAGGGAGACAGGCGGTCACTAAGGCTTTGGCATCTTGCCATTTATGTAAGAGGTACAACTCAAGAGCTGTTCTCCCCACTAATTCGGCTAGTCTTCCAGTGCCTCGGGTCGAGTTCACGGAGCCTTTCCAAAACACTGGAGTTGATTTTACTGGACATTTTTGGATCAAGAGCGGATCTACGGAAGAAAAAGTGTACCTTTTACTCTTTACTTGCATGTCCATCAGAGCTATACATGTGGAGGTGGTTCCTGACATGGGAATGTTATCTTTCGTGCAGGCCTTGGTTAGGTTCACTAACCTGTATGGTGTTCCTCAAGCACTTTATTCTGATAATGCTAAGACATTTGTAGGCAGCGGCAAACTGTTTTCCCGACTCTCCCTGTTTCACGAATACCAGCAGAAATTTGCCACCTCCAATATCCAGCTGCGCACTATTCCTCTGTATTCTCCCTGGTATGGAGGTGTGTGGGAGAGATGCATACAAACTGTCAAAACATGCCTGCACAAAACCATAGGCAGGGGACGAGTGGATTACTTCTCGCTAATAACTATCGTTTCGGACATCCAGAGGGCAGTCAATAATCGTCCTCTAACCTACTGGGAATTTGCAGACCTAGGACTAGAAGCTGTGACTCCTAGTATGTTCCTGGGACCCAAGAAAAACCCTGGATTGATGTTGAAGCTAGGAGCAAGTGACCTGACAAATACAGCTCCCCCTGGTCGCAGAAAATTAGTTGAGACAATGATGCTGCGAAATGAATGGTTGGAAAATTTCCGGCATTTGTGGTATGAGGAATATCTCCTCTGTCTTAGAGAGAGGCCTCAAGGCCGATCACAGGAGTCCTTCACTAACCGAATAAGGGTAAATGATGTTGTCCTCATCAAGAGCCCCCTTAAACCAAGACCATTTTGGCTATTGGGGTCCGTCTTAGAACTTTTGGAATCTGACAGGGGTGTCGTCAGATCGGTACGTATCAGGCAGAGTTCATATCTCACGGTCTTCAAGGTATTCAAAGAGCACAGAGCTGCAGCTTTTTAATCCGTCATGAATCATTTCAATATTCCGGTGCTTCAATGGATTCCAATTTCTAATAGTATGCAGAATCAGCGATCCATTGCATTTTACAATTATTAAATATTTAAATGGTTCTGAAATGAAAGAATATCAGATTTTTCTTAAAACCCTGTAGTTATATACTAGAGTTATTCACCCAGTGCTGCCCATCCTGGTCGAAAATATAGTTATGTTTAGAATTTTTGCCTTGAAAAAGAGTTAAAAATAACATTTGCAATATGAGGTGAAGTAACAAAAAAACTGATAGTGCGGTTGTGTTTTCTTTAAAAAAACTACTTGCTGACACTGCGTTTTTACAGACAGCTGTAAAACGGCAAATGGCTTTAAAAAAATTTAAAAGTCATCTTTATAATGTAACTCTTTAAAATATCAAGAAACAAATTATTAATTTAAAAAAATCTTTTTTAAATACAGATATTCATAGATATTCTTTGTTTTATGAAAAGAAGAAAGTTTATTTAAAACAAATGAATTTCGTTTCTTTACATTATAATATTCAGTTTTATTATAGATTTAATGATTATTGCCCCTATTGACCCCTAAATGGAATCGAATGAAGATTTTAATGGTGTCTTTTGATTTTGAAATAAAATTAACCCTTATTTGAATGTTCTGTTAACATATTGACTTCTATAACGCACTAAGAAACATTGAATTCTCTTTCTCTCTTTCCCTTTCTCTCTCTCTATATATATATATCGCTATATATAAATATATATATATACATATGTGTGTGTGTGTTTTTTTAATCTTTCAGGTAAATAACCTTCTACATAAAATATTCAATAATAAAAACTTTGTTATAGTTGTAAAACTAGCTTAGAAAAAGTAATTAAGTCATAATAGACAGATATTAAACCGTAATAATAATAACATAATTAATAATAAACAAGATAATAACAACAACATCATTAATGAGTGTATCTGTGAAGATAAAAATGAATGTCCGCTAGAAGAAAAATGTTGAACTCAAAGTATAATTTATTTGGAAACCGTATCCCTAGAAAATAATCCTAGTCTGGAAAAAAATTATATAGGGGTACATGTAATGATTTTAATGCTAGATATAGAAACCATAAACATATTTAATAATCTAGGTAAGAGTGGGGCACCGAACTATCCAAACATATAGTGTCTCTAAAGAAAAATAATATAATACCTGTAATAAGATGTAGCGTCTTGAAGAAATCTTCAACCACACCTGGATAAATATGGTAATAACCCAGTGAATTCACCATAGCACTCCATAAGGAAACTATAATGTATTTTCCGGTATAACGTAAAAAATGTTTGACATCCCTGACTAAGTATACATCTAATGTTATTTAATTGCCTAAATCAGTGTAGTTGAATTAGGTTTTAAGCTAACTAATAAATGAGTAATTTAATTTTATAAACCACTATGAAATTTTAGATTATAGTTAGTAATACAACTAATAATGGAATTACTATTAATCAATAATTGAGTGAATAATATCTCGTGTTTCGACTATTTTAATATGCCCAGAAATTTAGATTTCAACATTGAACATTATTTTTGATACCTCTATAATCATGATGTAGTTCACATGTAAGTGTTATATATCAATTTACAGAATTTTGCTTGTTGAGATTTGCATTTTAGGATTTTGTTATTTCTTGAAATATGAAGGTTTAAAATTATCATTTATTTTTTTATTTTTTTCTTAGTATAAGAGTAATAAATTTAGTAAATATCAATTACAAATTACATCTTCTAGTTGACATGTTTAAATATGAAGTTATCTATTAAACCCCAGTTGTTGAAAGTTCGATTTGAGATAGATTTTTCCTTAAACCTGATTATAATCTTATTATATTTTTTATTAGTTCAATTCTTGCTAATTTGCATAATTTTATTATCACGTAGAGATACTATTTGGTGCAAGTAAATACTATATATTGGTTTTACTGAGTTTTATTTTCTAAAATCATAATTTTTTAACTTCATAAATTTTGAAATAGAAATATTAAAAGTAGCTAATTTTCTATATTTCTTTGTATAAAATTAATTGATTTAGTAAATACCGATTAAATCTTCTAATTATCGCGTGTAAGTATAAACTATACTATTAGAACTTTGTTAAGAAAATATAGTAGTAAATTAAATTGGGAATAGATTTTTCCTTACACTTGCCTATTTTTTTTGTACTAAATAATATAAATACGGGTGTAATGAGTGAATGTGTGTATACTATTGCTAACTGTTCCCGATAATATATGTATGTAAATATTTAATATACAGTTGATTATATGTGGTTTTATATGTTTCTAAATTATAGTTGTGCATAAATTAAAGTTTGTCTGAATTACTTGCGGTCGATTTGAGTATACATATTGTCTGGGCAGTTGATGGTATGGGGAGGAGGGAAAAGGGGATGGTACGTCTTATGCGTTCAGCATGGCTTAAGTGCCCATCAAATTTGTTTGGGTTGGGGAGGAGGGAAAGGGGATAGTACGTCTTATGCGTTCAGCATGGCTTAAGTGTACATGCGCCCATCAAATTTGTTTGGGTATGTGGGAGGGGTTCTCTACTCATAGGTAAAAATAAATGTCACATTTAATGAGGTTAATTTTCTAACTGGCCAATTTTTTCTGCCTGATTTCTTTTGGACAATTTTAATTTAATTTCTTAGCTCACTTTACGTGTTAATGTCGAAATGCTGGTTGATCCACATAGACTGTTTCTAATGATTCTATAATTTTATATATATATACATGTACATATATATATATATATATATATATATATATATATATATATATATATTTATAGATGAAACATGTTTTTCCGTTACTGTAGCTCATCAGTGTGGCTGAGTGCGTATTTTGTCTTAAGAACAATTTATTTAACATGAGATGTGATATTTTTTACATAAGAGGGCGATGTTATTAATATTTTTTTTAATTGAGGTCAATAAGAGGATGGTATTTCTGTGTGTGAAAAACACTTGCTCTCTGAATGTGTGTGCTTTGGCTATGATTTTGCCTCCACGTTATAAATTAGCATTGGGGCAAAAAGACATTTAATTTGATATGTTTAACATATTTCAATGCTGCTTTACTTTTTGCTTCCTTTTATTTATGAGTTTAATGGTTGCTTATGTTCCAAGGATCTATTGTTAGTTTGCAGTACCTGGTTATGTTAGTTGGTTTGCACATTCAAGGATTTCCCTTAATATTTTACTGGACATTTTATAGTCTCAATCCTTCCTTTGATTTACATTTATCTACAATGTCTTTTTCCCTTTCTGCTTCTACAATTATTCGTATTGCACTAATTTTTTCATATTCCACTTCAGCTCTCTGGCAAGCTCTATGTATTGGCTTAGATTTTTTTTACCTTGGGCATAAACTGTGACTGCATAGGTGGCAAAATCTATGATTTGGCCAGTCTTTCCTTGTTGATTATCATGTCCAGTCTCCTTATCCATTTGGGCTTATATGCCACAGAGGATTTTATGTAATTTTTCAATCCTATCTACCTGTACCATTTATCTGCATGCTCAAAATTAAGATATTTTCATATTTCTTAATAGACTGACTTCGTGCACAGTCATGTTTGTTTAGGTATTCCATTTGAGCTAGTTTGTTGCATTCGCATGCAATTTACCGTTTTGTCTCTTTGCCTTTAAAGTCTACATTTACTGTTTCCATGGGGTTTTGTCTATGGTGTCGATTTTTTTTTGTTCACCCAAAACAAAGCATATTACCGCTGAGACATAAAGTGCTACTGTGATAAGGGCCATATTTATATGGGAGAAAACTGGGTAAGGGGTTTGGTAGCATGATGTTTGTTTATATAACATTTAAATGTCTGCATGTTAATACGATCTGAGAACAGAGAGCTAGGAGAGAATTCAAAGGCGAGCAGCCCAACACAGAGACTATTAGAGAAGATCTTTCACCATCTAGGGATCTCTACAGTAGATGGGTGGGAGTTAGCTACTAATATAGTGGTCAGGGTATTTACGGTAAAAGTACAGTATGTTCGTTAAAGGGAGCACATGCTATGGAGGTATTTATAAAACAAAAAAATGCAACACGACAGTGCTGCAATGAGTTGGAGCTTATGAAACATTGCAGTACCTATTAGCTAAGAAATTCTTGTGTGCACCCCCTCTAAGGAGAACTTATTGGTTGGTACACCAGCCCAGACGTGGTAACCATACGCCATGCATGGGTGGATGGTGACTTTATATATTCTATACTAATCATGGTATTTTGTGCGGCTTTCAGTACCGATTCTGTTTCTCTGTTCAAGTGTCCTTTCCGTAGCCATGTCCATGTGTTTTTGTGCAGTTCTTCTTTGGTTAGTCCTATAACTTGTCTATGTAGCTGCTTTTTTCGAAGTTGGTGTGACAGAAATTCCGTCTTTGCGTTTTGAATGCACATTTTTGTTTTGCCATTTAAATCATGAAATTTAGCAGAAAAAAGAATAGTCGTTTCTTTCAATTGAATTATTTAACATAACACAAGAAAGAAAATAAATTTTAAAATCTCTGGATATATTTTTAATATCAATTAATGTTATAGTATAATTTATTGAAAAATGACACAGTTTTAGGATAAAAGTACATAATTGGTTTTCTATGGAATTTTAGTGATGATAAGCCTCTTCAGAATTCTAGTATTCTCTGTAAAACTGGGTATCCTCATTAATATTATTTATATCATAAATTTAATTGCGTACCATATTATTATGATTATATTTCACTAAAGTAAAAAGGAAATGCTTTTAAAAAATCGTTTATGAAAATGTATATACATTGAAATTAAAGTTCAACTTATTGAAACAGATGCTATAGTTTAAGGATTAAAGTACATAATTATTACATTACACATGGGATATTCCATAGATTAGAGATTTTTTACTATTTAAGCATTAGAACAAATGACACAAAATGTTTTAGTTTATTATAAAGTAAATTATATAACACAATGGATATTTCATTTATCATGAATGACAGATTTAGTTTATTGAAACAGATTGAATAAAAATAATATACGATTTTCTCTTTATTTTCAGATTAAAAAAAGCTGAAGAAAACATGCAAGAACCTATTGTGGAAGAACTATTTTCCAGTGAAATGTATGAATCTTCATTTTCTGTGCCTAAACACACGGAAGAAAAACCATATTCTTGTCAAGTGTGTGGTACACAATTTTCTGATGAATCATCTTTGAAAATTCACACAAGTACACACAAAGAGAAACCATATTCTTGTCATATTTGTGGCTATGCATTTTCTAAGAATTCTAATTTAAAAAACCATATGAAAACGCATACAGGTGTGAAACCATACACTTGTAAAGTTTGTGAAACTGCATTTTCAAATAAGTCTACTTTGAATAATCACATACGAATACACACAGAAGAAAAACCATATGCTTGTACAGTTTGTGAATCTGCATTCTCACAGATAGCTACTCTGAAAAATCATGAACGAATACACACAGGAGAGAAACCATATTCTTGTGAAATTTGTAAATCAGCATTTTCACAAAAATCTAATCTGAAAAACCACATGCGGAGACACACGGGAGATAAACCATTTTCTTGTGAAATTTGTGGATCTGCCTTTTCTCGTAATTCAAGTTTTAAAATGCACATGCGAAAACATACAGGAGAGAAACCATATCCATGTGAAATTTGTGGCTCTGCTTTTTCTCAGAATTCTAATTTAAAAACTCATATGCGAATTCACACAGGGGAGAAGCCATATTCTTGTCAAGTTTGTGGATATGCATTTTCTGATCAATCGTATATGAAAACTCACATGAGAATACATACAAAAGACAAACCATATTCTTGTCAGGTTTGTGATTCTGCATTTGCACAGAAATCTACTCTGGAAAATCATATACGAATACACACAGGAGAGAAACCGTATATTTGTAAAGTGTGTGGATATGCATTTTCACAGAATTCTAATCTGAAAACCCACATGCGAATACACACAGATGAAAAAACAATATTGTAAATCTGCAGTCACTTACTCTATTTTAGATGCAAGTGTAGGAATAATGGACCTATAAAGTTTTTTTATTTTAATTTTTAAAGGATAGTAACTTGATAATTGACCTGCGAATATGCATGATTAGGTAACTATATTTCTCTGCAGTGAGTAAAATCCTAATTTAAAAAAGCGCGTGAGAATACACAGAAACAAACTTTCTGACTTTCTTAAAATTGGTATTTGAAACCGAAATGTAATTCACAGACTTTTTGTAAAATTTCTCAATCTGCATTTCTATTTGCAATATGAAAACTCATATATATACAAGTAACAAACGATATTTTTATTTTTGTTGATCTGAATTCATAATAATTTTAGAACTCTCATAGAAATACAATAATTTCCCCGGAAATGTATAGATCTACATTTTCTCTTCCAATTTAAGAACTTACATATGTATATGCACATGACAGTATCCATATTGGACTCAAGACAATTCGTTTCTGATATCCGTGGAAAATAGTTTTTACATTATGTTTTCAAATTTTTGAGATGAGGATTGATATTTTGTATTATTCGGACTACTGTTCTTATCTTGGATGCTATTCCCACAAAAGTTTGGCCGATGTAACCTCCGACCTTCTTTAGGTCTATATTGTTGAACTCGGGAATCTGTACAGAATTTCAAGCGGAACCGTTTATTTAATCAATCGGGGTCACTTGCACTTATTCCATCGCCCATGATTAGGTAAACGGCTTAAATAATTCAAAATTAGTATCGTTCGCACTGAGGATTGAACCTTCAACCTCCATAAGACTGTCACTTAGAGCTAATTATTACTTAGCATTTTATTTGTCATGCCATGGGTCCTTGCAGACAATTCTAGTATGAATTTTAATAGTTTTAAATCTATCTGCAGGTTAAAGGTTAAGAATAACATTACAAATTATTTAAGACTTTGTACCGATCATGGTTTGTAGAACGAGAGCAGGCTAAACCCTTTGATTAAATAAAGGGTTCTGTCTGAAATTCTGTACAAATCTTCGAGCTCGATAAGATGCATCTGAAGAAGGTCGGAGGTTACATCGGCTGAAATTGATGAGAACAGTAGTCTGAATAATATAAATAATACGGTTTTTACACTGTTCTTTCTTGAAAATAAAAGTTTATGTAGTTATACATCTGATAATGATGTTTTACAAACTCAGATGAAAATACATAGCAAATAAGTGTGGATATACACTAAGATGATCAATGCAAGCTCTTCTAATTGCCTATTGAAATGTGTAGCTCTTCATTTTCTCAGAAAATAGTCACAAAATATCAGGACCTCAAAAATGACTTTAAGCAACTGAAATAAATAAACGTTATACCAGTTGTGATAAGGATAACTGGTCTAATCAAACAAAATACTTAAACATAATGGAAAACGAAGTTGTAGCAAAGTACAGATAGAAGAAATCTATACTTAAAACATGAAAGTAAATGATAAATAAATTAAGAGTTAACCTCTTGATCTATTAGAAGTAACTGAACTAAAAATGAAAACAAAAGTAATCACAAGAATAGTGAGAACAGGACACAGAGCTTTAAGATTTATAGTATGACGTTGATAAAAACAATATAGACAAAAGTCTGTTCCCTACAACTACTGAAAGATTAAAGTAAAAAGCTTTCCGGCATTTGGGGACCTCTACAGTGAAGGGGTCGATTTTGCTGTTTGTCAGGTGAGTCGTAGGTATTTACGTCGAGGGGACACTAGTGCTACGAATTTGTGAGAGCACATTCCATTGAAGTACTTGTAAAACAAGCACAGGGATGCAACATTGCAGCGATAGGACAAAGGTTGGAGCTTGTTTGACAGTGCGAGACCGATTAGATTGGAGATCCTTTTTTGGACCCTATCTTATGGGGAGAGACTAGTGGTAGACGTACCAACCCAGATGTGGCAACAATACTCTATGCATGGGTGAATGGTGATATTATAGAGATGTAGAATACTGGCAAGTGTGAGTAATTTTCTAGCGCAGTAGATGGATACGACTTTCTTTGCAGCAGCCTTGGCAATGGGTTCTATGTATTTGTTCCAATTCATGTTGCATGTGAATGTTGGACTGAGGAGTTAGAATGATGAACTCTCAGGCAATTTGTACTTCAAATATTTTTGTAATTGTTAAAGGAAAGTAGCTTTGTTTTAGTAGCATTGAATAACACCATCCATTTACGTCCCTATTCTACTAAAGACAGCAAGTCATTTTCTAAGGTTTCAGATATGTGAGCCTTCGTTTTTCCCACAAGTCTGGAATAGAGTGTGGTGTCATCAGCAAATATATCCATCTCAGACACATTTTCATCAGGAAGGTCGTTTATGAATACCAGGAATAATAAAGGTCTAAAGATCAATCCTTGGTGTACATCCTCATTATGTTTGGATATACGACCATCGAGAACAACGTGGATTTTTCTCTTGTCTAAGCAGAATCTGATTATAAGTATTTGTCCAGTAATAACGTACAATTTAGTTTTCATGAGAATACCTCCATGTCAGACATTGTCAAAGGCTTTGGATATATCAAGGACTACCCACCAAGCTTCCTCTGTCTAGTGCATATGATATGCATTCACAGATGATCGTTAGGATATCTGCAGTAGAATGGGCTGTCCCTAATACTGTCGGTCGAAGAAGTTTAGCATTACGATGTGGTGGACTAGCGCTAGATTGATTAATTATTAAAAGATTTTAGCAAAGTGAGGGGGGTGACTGATAGTGCAATAATTTTGCGGGTCAGTTCTTTCACCAGAATTCTTGTATACGGGTACCACAGAGGCAATTGTCCAGTGAGGCTTCTCTCTGCAAAGGAAAATTTGGGAGGGGGTGGTTTGTAGGGTCTAGGATATATTTGAAGTTTCAAGAGGGTTATGCCTTAGTAGCTCCTTAGAGGTCTATTTAGACATTCTGGAATAATTCCATTATCTTCTCCGGTATATTTTTCATGAGAATATACTTTAAGATTTTTATGTAGAATATCTAAGCTTTATTGGCATAGGGAACATACAAACATCATATACACAGACAGTTATATATATATATATATAAAGAGAGAGTATAAATTTTTCCATGATAATTAATTTTAAAATTCAAATAAGATATTTTAAATCTTCATGGTTACATAAAATCTGCCATGAACGTCCACCCTTAATTTTTTTTCCAATATTTTTAATGTTTATTTTAGTCAAATATCCTTTAAATCATATTTACTTTTGACATTTGTCGAATTCCCTTTTCAAGCAAATTCTAAAACAGCTAATGTCCCTTAGTTTACAAAAAAAAATTTACTATTACCCCCGTCAGTATTTTTGCATTGTTTTTTTTTTTAATTAAAGAAACAATTTTTTTTTTCAGATAATAAAATCTGTGTATTTAAAAACAGTATTTTGTGTTGTTTTTTTTTTTCATATTAAAAAATTACAATTAAACCAACAGAAAGTTAGTTTATAAAAACAAAGATTTTAGTATTTCATTTTTTTTTTAAGTTTATTAAATGGTAAATGTTTAATCTGAAAAAACATACTCTTTATAAAAACACAGATTGAATTATTTTTAAAAAACTTTTATTGTTTGTTAAATTGTAAATTACTGTTTGTTATATTTCAAATCGATTTATTAAAAAAACACTGATTTTTTTTCACAATGAAAGTAAAAAAGAATTTTTTTTTTTCATATATTACTTTAACCACAAAAACAACAAAGAAAATAAATTACTAAAAATACAGAGGAATAGTTATTTGTGTTCTGTAAACTAGGGGACTTTTTATCTTTAGTGCTAACTTGAAATTGCAGACAACTCATTGACATCACATTCGGCATCATCTTGGGTTAGAATATTCAATATCATCTTTCACCTAATGCATGTCTCCTCCTTTCTAGTCTTGTTAGTTCCATTATTTTAATCCATTGTAAGATAGAGCTTAAAGCTACTTGTTTCCTCTCGTCCATCAACTACTTTTATTGCCATTGCTTCTAGTGCATCTTGTCTGATGTCTCGTTTGTATTTTATTTACCTCGTCCCCAGGAGGTTAGACACAAGATCAGGTGTGGTTTTGAAAAGCCAGCACAGTAAGATAAGCCCACTGTTGTGATTCCATCGTTTGGCGGGGTGGATCTTGGGACGATATGTGACGACGGGACGATGTGTGACAACATGTGCACATATGTGCAATGTCTCGTCTTGTTATCACCAGTGAGAAATGATCGTTTGACTATAGTCACTGTCGTCTGCTTCTGGGACTGGTTGGCTGTTTGGTCGGGACCATCGTTCTGCAAATCAAACATCATGTAATAATGAAAGAAACCATTTTACTTTTTATTGTAAAAATATAATTTATCTTTGCTGAAGAACATATTTAAAACTCGAAGGTTCGGCTGAGTTCTTGCGAGCATGTCAAGCACGCGTCTTCCTTTCAGATCTCAAAAGCCAACTCTTTTTAACTTGTCGGGAAGAAGCGATGGGGGAAGGAAAGAGATAGAGAGGAGAGTGGGGAAGAGAAAGAGAGGCAGAAAAGGAAGGGAAACAGACGCCGTCAGTGTTTCAACAAATCTCGGTGACTGGTTATCTGACCTCTTAAACCTGGTTGGTGTCTCCAACATTGTTGATATTTTAGCTGACATCAAGTTACACCGAATACCCCGATCAGTGAGCTGACATTTTTAGGGCAGCAAATTCATTTTATTTGCAACTCAAGTCTGGTGCAAGGGTTACGAATATAACGGGAGCACTTAGCTCCTCAAAATGTCACGCATTGTGCCACACTGTGGTCTACACAAAAAATGCTCGAGCAGCCCCGTCAGCTTTTCCCTGTAAAGGCGTCTCAGTTAATTATCAATAAACTAACCCTTTCTCAGAGTGAAAGTAGAGCCTGATGAGGTGGACCTCTTTGGACTGAACAGAACTATACCTCAGCCCGACAGCAACAAAGTCACATATCTCCAAATTGCATAAACACCTAATGTACCATTTGTATAATGGCTCACCAACCAACTATTCTACATACCCTATCCTGTAACCACAGAAAGTATGAGTGTTTTCAGTTGTAAAGGCACTCAGTATTGATACGATGATCCTTGCTACGTTGAGAACAGGCCCCTGTATAATTGTGACGTAGACATTAGCTGTGTGGGAGTCATCCTGCTGCTTGTATGTGTTCAACCGTTCATATTCTGTGAAACACTGGCGGGTCACAAAAATTAATGTAATCAGGAAAATCGGTGCATGGTAATGATTATGATGATGATGAGAAGCAATCTTTTGATGTGGATCTGTTAAAAAATGCGACAAACAGAATTTTCCACATGAAAATTGGATTAAGTAAAAAGAAGCTAACGTGTTAGAAAGTGACGTCATAACAAGAAGTTCATGTGGCAAATGAGTGAGATGGATTCAGGCTCTTGTGTATTCAATGTCGAAGCGAACAGACGTTTTTTTTTCTTCCACACGTAAAGTTACTCCTTACCTAGCACAACCTGACTAGTTTGTTGCTAATCGCCTGACTGTTTGCTAGGAAGCCAAGTCGATCTGATCCACCATCTGGAAAAGGCTTTGCAGCTGGGAACAACATGTGTTTAGCTGGACAATACTTCTCTCTTTGTTGTGATTTGGTCTAATTAAGTTGCCGCTGCATGGCCTAAAACCACTCAAGGATAAGTGTTAATAAAATTAATAGATTGACAGTTGAATGGTGAAGAATATTATGAGAAGATTGAAAATCTCTATAAACCAACCACTAAGAACAATAGCCGATCCAGAAAACAATAATTCTTCACCCTTTTGCAATCAACTTATGGTGTTGAGTACTACTGGACGTTGATAACTGGGTATATTTCCAATTACTGCCCTCAATATGTGAACGATGCTTTCTGTTGTCTTGTATTTTACAATCTTCTAAGTCGTTGTCGATCGATGCAGTTCTCCGCATACCACCCACTAAAAACAACAGCTACCTTAGAAAACAGCATCTCCCCCCTTTGCCTGAAACATTGTATACTAATATATATATATATATATATATATATATATATATATATATATATATATATATATATATATTATAGGCAGCATCTTCTCTTGTGTCCCAAGTACGTTCAGACCCATCCGGGTCCATCTTCAGGGGAATGAGGATGGGTCTGAAAGTACTTGGGACACAAATCAAAACTATGTCAAATTCATCGACCAATTTCTCTCCAAAACTAAGATTCTGATTTGGACTATTGAAATGATCTATCAAAGGATATCCAGACATAAGTTGTCTGTTATAATCAACAATATATATATATATATATATATATACGTCCCTTTTCTTCTTAATTTTTGTCATTTATTTATTTACGTCATCCTCTTACTCCTCTTCTCTTGCTCTTTTAACACTTCTACTACCATTACTACCATTACTACAACTACTACTTCTTTTACTAATTACTCATCAAGCTAAAATACCACTCGAGGATAAAAGTTAATGAGGTATCTTGATAATTGTATGGTGAAGAATACTATGAGATGATTGAAAATCTCTGCATATCACCTACTCAAAAGAACAGTTGAAGAGTTGAAAACAGCAATTCTTTCTCCTTTGTCAGAAACAATGCTCTTGGAAATTGAGACATAATGGACAAAATAGACAGAAACGAGAGTTACGAAGCTGCCAACAGTAACGCTAAAACTTTCTACTCTCTATACTACTATTACTACTACTACTACTGGTACATTAGTCTATATATTACATAGTTACACATGAACAGTATATATAGAGTGTGTTCAATCCTCAAAGGATAGAGTAAGTTCGATAGTAAATCTTTCTTTGTGCCTTTGGAATTCCCTCCCTGCCCCTGTTTCCCCGACGGTACTGACATGCATAAATTTAGAACTAATGTAAACAGACATCTCGCTGCGCAGCTCCCAATTTAGGTTGATCCCCCCTAACCTTCCTCCTTATTTCTCAGTAGCCCATTACGTCTATAGTGGTGGCTTTTCTTGTTTGGGGTGAACTATGTTAAAAAAAAAAAAATCTTGAGTAAGAGAGTTCAATGCAATACAAAGCAAGAATAAAGTTTTTAAAATACTCAAACTCACATTTAAGCCATTTGCATTATAAGTTATTTTCATCCGGAATGGGGTTCTTCAGGTGCTATCGAATGGCTGATCACTCGGTTAGTGAAAAAGAAAAAGAATATTTACACCATTAAACATTGCCAAGACGGTGGAAACATTCTCATTCTTTTCAAATAGAAGGTTTAATTAGGAGGTTATTATATTGGACGAAAATGGCTTTCTAAGTAGACCTAGCATAGCATTAAATACAATATCGTAACCTGTATTTATAAATAGTTGGTTTGGTTTGATTTAAGGCATATCAACCATTTATAGGTTATTTAATGCCGAATATAGTTGTCAAATATAATTCAGTACGTAGGATAATTATTTATATTCTTAGAATACATTGATCTTTATATATATATATATATATATATATATATATATCTCAGAATGCACTGCCCCATATTTTCTTGGTGTGTTTCGTTTGCTTTACGACATATGCACCCATCTTTGGACTATTTAATGGTGAATAAAGTTGTCAAATATAATTCTATAAGAAGGATAATTATATATATTCTAGGAATAGATTGCTCTTTGGAATTCATTTATCTCAGAATACATTGTCCCAGAATACATTGCTTTTTGAATCCCTTGTTTTTAGAATACATTACTCCCAGAATACATTGCTCTTAGAAAACATTACTCGTAGAAAGAACATTTCACAGTAAGAGTGAGAATATTAATCTTAGAAAACATTATTTCCAGACCACATTACTCTAAGGAAATTTTTTTTACAGATATGGTAAGAAACATTACTCCAAGAAAACATTTCTCCCAGAAAGAACATTACTCTTTGAAAACATTACCCTTTGGTAATCTTTGTTCTTAGCATGGTTGACTCTCAGCCACCGCCTTCTAGTATCTCTTTGGGGAGAAAAATTAAAAAAATAAATAAGGTTTAGATTTTTTGAGAGAATCAGATTGAATAATATGGTTAGGAATGAACTTACAGATACTAGGGCATGATGTGACCAGAAGATTGATCAGATCAGGCCTCTCAAAGTATAAGAATAGCTGAGCCACCAAAATCATCAGGGAGAAGGAGAGAGCATGTGTCGTGTTTATGGAGGTAGTAAACATGACACACACTCTCTCATAAGCGACCTTCTGGGCTTACATGATGCCCACTCCCTCCTCCCTAATGGTTTTGATAACTCCAATCGCTACCAATTTTCTTCCAACACCTTCCACAGTTAACTTAATTTCTCCCAGTGATACCATCTATTTGCGCTCATAATGTATCTTCTCATAAGCAGCCTTTTGAGCTTAATCCATCCTACTGCTACTTTACGTAACAAACTGACTAAACTTTTACAAATATTTGTACTTGTGGGTTATTTCTTCAAACCAACCATACGGAGGAATTTTTGAAATAAAGACGAAACGTTGATGAATACATAAATAATATTTTTGGTTTTCCTTTTTTTTATTTTCCATTACGTAGGAATATTATTTCCATTATATATATATATATATATATATAATGTGCTAACAGTAATATCATGTTACTGTTATATTTCTATGATCTCTAATAAAAACTTGTATTTTTGAAAATCCATGGGTTAAAGAAAGGAAGAACAAGTTTATTTCTATATTCTTTATTTAAACTACTTGATGATTCAATAAATATTGTTCTTTTTCCAATTTTTATTCTCATCACTCATTTCATTATATATATATAGTGTCTGTATATTTATATATATATATATATATATATATAGTCATCCACACACAAACTGTTCTGCTGTATCACAGCTCTCAATGCGGCTAGACCAGCTAGTGCCTCAAGGCAGCATTAAAACTCAATCATCGAGCTGACAGTCGGTGCTCCTATCCCTACGCTATCATGCAACACTGGCTGAATCTAAGTAGAATCTCAATGTAATACATAAGTAGAGAATGATGTAGGTTCAACAGGAGAAAAGTGAATATGTAAAAAAGTGAGGCTACCAACAATTATGAATTTTTTATATTATTTATTATTTCATATTTTCCAAAAGATTTTGTTAACATTTTTCGTATTATAGATCTTTCCTAACCAAAAGAAAAATCCAGGTTGTCTTCGATGGCCGTTCATCTAAGCAACATGACATAAATGCTGGTGTACCCCAGGGATATATCCTTGGACCTTTATTGTTCCTGATCTATATAAACGATCTCCCTGATGACATAGTCTGAGATTGGTTTATTTGCTGACGACACCACGCTTTACTCTCGCTATGTTGGCAAAACAGAGGCGATCATATCCGAGGCAATGGCTGAATCCTTAGAAAATGACCTCAATGTTGTAGTGGATTGGGGTCATAAATGGTTGGTAACTTTTAATGCTGCAAAGACTAAGCTCCTTTCCTTCAATAACTACAAGAAACCTCTCCAACCACCGATTGTCATGGCAAATAACACCCTACCTGAGAGTTCATCATTCAAACTCCTCGGCCTACCTTCCGCTCTTTGTGTTCCTTTCTCTCACAGCTCCTTACACTATTCCTCCCACTACTTCCCGTGTGATTTGGCCGTCCTTCCACCAACTAAAACATAAAATATGCAAACAACCAATCAATCAAATTTATGGCAGTTTTATTCTTATGCGAGACCATTAGTATTTGAACCTATTTAACTACCACTCCACGAGGTCGTTTTTTAATGTGGCGAAATTTCAGCTCTCCAAAAAAGGGCACTAAATTGGAATAAAAATTGCCTCAGTCTAGAAGGACTTCTTCATAGACCAGGAATAGAATAGACTAAGTGTAGTATCAGAACAAGTACTACACTTTGTTCCTTGTTTGTTATATCTCGCACCAACAAACAGTATTTCTAACTATATACACGGTGTCCATAAAATCCGTGGGCACTTAAAAAACTTAATTTATTTGTAATTGCGATAGAAATAATTTGTAAAACGGATTAGAAAGAAGTAAATCTATATTTTTTAAAGGTTTTATTGAAATTTTATTTAAGTTTCCACATGTCCTCAATCATTAGCAATACAACGGGTTAATAAGCTTTTGCAGTTCACGGAAAACATTTTCCAACTGATTTATAGTAATGACTGAAATCACATAAGTTATTTTAGCTTTCAAATCTTCTAATGAACAAGGTTTAGTTTCATACACAATCGTTTTCAAATGTCTTCATAAACAACAACAGTTCAGCAATATATATATATATATATATATATATATATATATATATATATATATCAACAATATATACAGTTGAAAGTTCATGTAATATGTCCATATGTCAGGACAGTAAAATTTTCTTTTTGTAAACAGGAAAAAAAAAGTTACTCTGTAAGAAAAGTGTTAGTATGTCTAAGACTGGGTATGTAAGGCGACATTGAATTAATGCAGTTCTTTAGTCCCAATTGGTCTTTTGGCTAAGATCAAAGTGTAGTATCTGTTCTGATGGATACTGCACGCCTGTCCTGTGCAGTTCTAGGAGGTCCACCCTCCCAGGCTTTGCCTCCCCTCTTTGGGGAGGAATAAGTTAATTGCTTACTGCTTGAGGCGCCCCTACCGGGGAATGCCGACGGGGCTGCCCAGGCAATTTTTGATGGTCAGAGTGCTCACCTCTCGGGCGCTGGCTTTTCAACCCCACTTTCCGACCCGACCTTGGGTCACATCTTACTTGTGGGAGTAGGATAAAACTGGCCTTGTGCCTAACTCCTGGAGAGGAATAAATAATACAAGGCGAGGGACATAAATGATAGCATCGTTTTTTTGTTTTATGGCTGACAGCCGAATAATAGAGGCAGAGAACGAAAGGAAATGTCTTTATTCGTTGTTGTCTCTTAGGCATTTGTTACTGTTCTTCTGTTAGCATCAAGCTGTAAAGAGTTCATAAGAGAATTGTTATGCCCAGTTGCCTAATTGGTCAATACATGACTAAATTCAACTCAGTATAATGACTCTTCACAAAACGTAATAGATTCAAAACTGTTCATCACTGCTGCACATATATTACCTCTCCTTAATTATTCCATCTCTCCTCCCCTCTCTCTTCGTCAGTAATGCTTAAGTTTGAATTTACATTCTCATCGCTTGCACACATCTTGAATGGATGCATCCTAAGTATATGCATTCCTATTAATTCCTAAGTAATTCCCACAAGACAAGATGTGACTTTCAAACATTTTTGGGAGATGGATTATCTTTTTCATGCCAGCCCTACTTATCCATTTTGTTACACAGACATGCATTTTCTTACGCACAAACTCAACAAAGCACAACTAGATACAAGAATAAACATCAATTTACTTTCATACATTTGTATATTTTCTCTTTCGTTGCTGACTCTAAATAAATGCGTATATTTTTTCATTCCTTTCTTTGTATTTTCAAATCCTATTTACTTTTCAGTGTTTGTTTGTGACAACCTCTAAAAAGTATTACAATTCTCATTTAAAGTGAACCGTCTTTCCTCTCAATGCAACGTGAACAGATAATCCACTTTCATTTGTGACTCATCCAATCAGGATCTGTGTAAACAATGGAAAAAGGTGAATTTTTCACTTGCTAAATGGTGGCCCTTCTCCTCCTCCTCTTCCATCATCATCATCATCATCATCATCATCATCATCATCATCATCATCATCATCATCATCATCATCATCATCGCCTGCAACATCAAATTAAAAGTGTTAAACAAGAACATGTCAGTTAACTTATTTCTGTTCGTACCTGTTGGGGACATGTTTCTGGCATTCACTTCGACAATGACGTTGTGGCTGTCGGGCTGAGGTATGGTCCTGTTCATTCTCAGGTGGTCCACTCTTCTAAGCTTTACCTTTTCTTTAGACAGGCTTAGTTTAGTGCTAATCACCTGAAGCGTCCCTACCAGGGAATGCTGATAGGGTTGCTCTGGCTTTTCAACTAAACCCCTGAAATTGTGTCTAACGTCCTGGAGAGGTAAATAAAATAAGTCAGTTGTGAGACTGCAACTGCATATATTTGCCTGACAACGTAAGGATGGGCAAAAGTTTTATCTGGGCCTTACTTCTCAGTATTAATTCCTGATTACTAATTAATGTTGGAAATTTTTACAACAGCCACGATGATAAGACATCAATAAAAAGAGAAAACGATTACTTCCTTGCCCTTTTGGCCAGGAACAAAGTGTAGTATCTGTTCCGATGGATACTACACTCTGTAGACCGGTATCGTCTCGGCCTTCGGGGCTTGATTTCCGCCGGTCTATGGGTCTGTCCTGTGCAGTTCAAGGAGATCCACCCTCACAGGCTTTGCCTTTTCACCCTTTGAGAAGGGGTTAGATCATTGCTAATCGCCTGAGGCGCCCCTACAAGGGAATGGTGACGGGGCTGCCCAGACAATTTTTAAAGGTAATAGGTGTTCTTCCTCTAGGGTGCTGACTTATCAAATCCCACTTTTTGACTTTGTATCACATTTTACTGCTGCAGGAGGTAGATAAATACCTTGGCCTTTTGGCTAAGATCAGAGTGTAGTATATGTTCTGATGGATGCTACACTCTGTAGACCACTACCGTCTTGGACTTCAGACCTTGATTCTGCCCGTCTGAGGTACTGTCCTGTGCAGTTCTAGGAGGTCCACCCTCCCAGGCTTTGCTTTCTCTTTGAGAGGGGGTTGGTTTATTGCTAATCGCTTGATGCATCTCTACCAGAGAATGCCGACGGTGCTGCTGAGGCATTTTTGTAGGCCAGAGCACACTAATCCTAGTGTGCTGGCTAAGCATACCTAATCTTGTGTCTAGCCCCCTGGAGATGAGGTAAATAAAAATACTTTGACCTTGTGTCTAACCTCCTGGAGGTGAATAACTTGGCCTTTTGGCTAAAAGCAAACTGTAGTATCTGTTTTGATACTACAATTTTTATTTTTGTTTCAATCCAGAATGCCCCATTATAGGGAGCTGGATATTTCCCACATTAAAAACTGACCTTGGGTCTAACTCTTCCCTTGTGAGGAGACAATTAAATAGGAACAAGAGAAAAACAATAAAATGTTTAATCACACTGTATTTAATTCTGGCAACAATTCGGTTTTTGAGTGACATTGAGCCTGGTCAGTATCAGATGGGTGACCATTTCGTAATATCAGGTGTTGTATGTTTGAAGACATCAAATAACATTAATGTCATCATATCTTCTGACCGGGTTGTACATATGACTGGGGAGCGCTTGTGAACTTAATATTCCCTAGAAACTTCCTCCTTCAGAGGAAGCCGGCTCAACTTGACCTATGGTGTAATATAGCACTGCACCAATAAGATGTTTTACTTAACTTGCTCAAGGGTTTTCAAAATCTGTGAGACTCGTATCTTGGCATTTGTCAGGACTGTGAATTCTTCGCTTTTTTTGCTTTTATTGAAATCCAGAAAAATGGAATTCCTCTTTTTATTTCTGTTTTTATTAAATTAATTTTATCTTATTTTTCGCCATTCTCATTCTCTTTTTCTTTCTTTCTCTCTCTCTCTTGCTTTCTCTTTCTTTCTCTCTTGTTTTATCTTTCTTTCTTTCTCTCTTGCTTTCTCTCTTGTTTTATCTTTCTTTCTTTCTCTCTTTCTTTCTCTTTCTTTCTCTCTTGTTTTATCTTTCTTTCTTTCTCTCTTGCTTTCACTTTCTTTCTCTCTTGTTTTATCTTTCTTTCTTTCTCTCTTGCTTTCACTTTCTTTCTCTCTTGTTTTATCTTTCTTTCTTTCTCTCTTGCTTTCTCTTTCTTTCTCTCTTGCTTTCTCTCTTGTTTTCTCTTTCTTTCTCTACCTGTTTTTCTTTCTTCCTCTTCCTCTATCCATCTTGGCTTTTGTTGCCTTTCTTCGCCTCTACTTCTTCTTTCTTAGAAAAATGTTAATTTTGACATACTTCAAATGATTCATGAGCAACGGATATAGAAGACTTTTATTTCATCAATGAATTACTATCTAACCCTTTTAAAGCATATCAGTCGATACTTGTAGTATGAAAAAAATGTATTGTGGATTAATGCCCTTCATGAAAAAATGATAGATTCTACTTTTTTTAGGTGATTATGAATGAACACACTAAAAAACTTAGTAGAAAGAACATAAAAAAACAATCATTTCATAATTTATAGTGGGAGATCATATTCGCATATGAATTTAACATAAAATAATCCCCCATTTCCGGGTCATTATAGCGTATTGGGGTAGTTAATTAATTTTTTTTTTTTTTTTTTTTGCTATAAGAGATAAATTTTGTCTATTCTGGCAGTGTACGTTTCTAGGAAATTACACGTGGTTTTACTAGGATTTTTGTTTGGGAGGCCTGGCCACTAAGACTTAGGGTTAGTAATATGGTAAAGTTTGTTTAGTTAGGCATGCACTCAAACTTAGGATTAGTGGTAGGGTTCAGGAAAAGTTATTTTTGGATGGCTCACCACTTGAACCTAGGCTTAGTAGTAGGGTAAGTAATTTTTACTAACTTTTCAGCATGAAAAAAATTACCGCCCCCACCCCCAAAGAAAACGCACATAATTTATCTTCCATAGCAAACAAATGTTTTTTTGTTATCTGACATTGACAGCTAGAATAGTGCGGAAACTGAAGCTCATTTTACATTAAATTTAATACGTGCAGAGCCTAGAGGGTCATGCCCCCACCCCAGGATTGAAGAATTTATTCTAAAAAGGGGACAAACAGGGATTGACACCGGTGGGTTATTCCCCTTGATTAGACCCAATAAAGGGACACAGAGAGATTCGAGTGAACCATGGCTGGAGGTAAATTCATGTGGTTTTTAATATGAAGAAGCCTTTACAGCGATTAGTAACCTACAATGCTTTGTAAAGTTCCACTACGAGTTGTGATTAAAAACTATGCATATTTTATGTTAGGTTACATGTTTATTTGCACTTGTCAACTTTTAAATAAATGTGTAAAATTGTATTTGGTTGAATTCCCTCTTCTTCTTTGTGCTCAATAGAATTACACATAATATACTATATATGTTCTTCCTCATGTGATTTTGTTTTTCTTTCCCTTTTAGAAAAAATAAAAAATAAATAATCCTGTGCAAGGCTAATACTAGCAATAACGAATCTAAACAAATAGAATTATTTAATGTCATATTTCTACGTACTTTCTCAATAAAAGTGTCTGTTAAGGAGTAAGGTCGCTAGATATAAAAGTTCTACATGCGCGTCCACAAAGGCACGTTTATAATACTGTAACATAAAGTTTACGTTTCAGACTCGTCAGCAAATCACCTGTGGTTAAGTGGATAACGAAACAGACTGAAGACCTGGGTGTTCCAAGTTCGAATCCAGTCGGTTCCACAGTACCACTTTCACTTAGGGATGCTGCCAACCTTCTCGTGGTCCTTCCCGATGTCTTTCCAGAAAGATTTCTAACTAGAAAAACATCGGCGAAACTAAAGCCAACACTAGAATCATCTGATTCACACAAAAGAAGAAGAAGAAGCAAATCACCAATTATAAAAGTGAACGTTTTATGTACGTAATCTTCTCAGCTATGCACATTCTAAGTTTGGGGTCACTAGTGTTAATAATTATGTACATAAAGAAGGAAAGAGAGAGAGAAAAGGCTTCTCGTGCTGAAGAAGAAAAAGAGAAAGACCAGATGGCGCTCAAGTGTTTATATAGTTATGTTAGCCATCCGAGATTCGCCTAAGAAAAGGCCACTGAATGGTTAAGCCAAGGATGAAGTAGATTGCTTGAACCAATCAGTGGGCAGCTTAGAAGTCATCGATATTTAAACAATATGGCGGCTGTGTTCTGGACTGTAGCAACCTGTTACACATTTAACTACATGGGAAAGAACATTATATATATATATATATATATATATATATATATATATATATATAGTAATCCAGGTAGGGTAAAAATCCATAGGGTAAAAATCCAAAGGGAATCAAACCGGGTTTATAAAAGAGTGCTCAATAAAAATATAGAGCTGTATTGTGAATGCTTTTATTCAAACATGTACAAGGTCTGCTACACTGGCATGTCGATGTTATCGATCTACAGCTCTCAAGAGCTGAGGTCTCATCAGGCAGAAAATCGTTTTTTGATTCAACTGGTTGCTGAATTCCAGGGAGAATGAAGTCAAGCAAAAAAGAAGAGGAGAAAGAAATAAAAGTCATGTGACCGATTTTAAAATATGATTGCCGTTAGAAATTACTATTTTCTTATTTTTATCTTTTATATATTTTATGAAGTGGAAAGCATACTTCTTCCTAAACGGATCTACCAGTAACAACAACAAAGAAAAATACGGCTTCAAAAACCAAGGTACGGCACCGCGTATCGAATTACTTGATAACTTTGAAAATGACTTACTCAAAATTGTTAAGGACGTTAAATTCAACGACAAAAAAAACCCATTCCAGAAAAAACTAGATAGAATAGTCAACGAAATTAACAACTCCAAGCACATTCTAGTTAAGGCAGACAAAACTCAAAACTTCTATAAACTCACCAAATCAGAATATTTTAAACTACTCGACAATAATATAACTAAAAATTACAGAAAATCAAACACTGACTTAGTCCAAAACATAAATATTAGTAGCAAGGAAATTACTGACAAACTCAAAATTAGTGATAGGGTTAGTAAACTGAAAGTAAGAGAAGCATATATACTCCTTAAAGACCACAAACCTGACTTTCAGACAAAGCCAACAACTAGACTAATTAATCCTACAAAACAAGAAACCGGAAAAATTAGCAAAATCATCCTACAAAAAATTAACAAAAACATTAGATCAACATATAAACTCAACCAATGGATCAACACGACCGATACAATTAATTGGTTCCACAAAATAAAAAATAAAATAAATTGTTCCTTCATCCAATTTGACATAATTAATTACTACCCCTCAATTTCTAATGAACTCTTCGAAAGCGTCATGGAGTTTGCTACTCTTCTCTCGGATATTTCTGAAGAAGAGATTAACATTGTAAGAAAATGTAGGAAAACAGTGCTAATTAGTAAAAAAGATCAATGGACAAAGAGCAACCAATCTGGCTCTTTTGATGTTTCGATGGGCTCTTTCGACTCTGCAGAAATCACCGACTTAGTTGGTTTATACATCCTCTACAACCTAACTAATGATATAGATATTGAAGACATTGGCCTATATAGGGATGATGGACTCTTAGTAGTCAGAAACTCTAATGGACAAAGGTGTGAAAATATTAAAAAGATTATTATTAGGGAGATGAGGAGGATATGCCTTAAAGTTGAAATAACTTCCAACATTAAAATAGTAAATTTCCTAGATGTAACTCTCAACTTAACCAAAGAAACATACGAACCATATAATAAAGAAAACTTTAACCCAATCTATGTACACCCCCTCTCCAACCACCCCAAAACTATCATTAAACACATCCCTAAATCTATCCAACATAGGATAAGCAATAACTCATCAAATGAAACAATCTTTAACAAACATAAAGAATTCTATAATAAAGCACTAAAAAACAGCGGATACAAAAATACACAAATTAAATTTAATAAACCTGCAACGACTAATAATAAAAACAATAAAGCAAGAAACAGGAAGATAATATGGTTTACACCTCCCTTCAATCAAGCAATTAAAACCAAACTTGGTAAAAAATTTCTAAACCTCATAAACACATATTTCCCCCCAAACAATATCTTACATAAAATATTCAACAAAAATACACTTAAACTAAGTTACAGTTGCAGCGAAAATTTAGAAATGATAATTAAAAAACACAATAACAAAATCCTAAACAGCAACCTAAACCCTGAATCAGATAACAATAAAACAACTAAAGTAAAGTCCTGTAACTGCATAAATAAAAATGAATGCCCCTTGCAACAAAATTGCTTAATAACAAAAACAATTTACCAAGCAACAATCTCAACTAAGGAAACTCCAGATATAAAATATACTACATAGGTATGGCAGGTAATACTTTCAAAGAAAGATACACCGGCCATAAATGTTCATTCAACAACCCAAGCTACCAAAACAGAACATCACTCTCAAATTACCACTGGGAACTCACTAATAAAAATAAATCACCAATTGTAATTTGGAACATTATCAGAAAAACTAGCACCTGTAGCTCATTAAACTCACCATGCTATTTATGCCTCGGCGAAAAACTTGAAATAATTAAATTTACTGACAGAGGAAAACTTTTAAACAAAAAACAGGAAACATCGATCAACTGTAGGCATAACAGATCACACCTCCTCAGTAATTTGTACAACCCCCCCTAAATAATACCATTAAAACAAAAAAACCCAATACCCAACAAGCCCGCTAAAATTAACACTTATTAACACTTCCAAATCAAGTAACTTTAACCCTCAACTACAAACACAGTACAACCACCCCAATCTTTGAATAAATACTATAACATAAAAAGTAAAATTTTTTTATATATATATATATATATAGGTGATTCTTGTGGACATATGAGTGGGCATATGTGTGAAGATATAGAATTTTATAAATATTTATGTGTATGTGTGCATCTGTATGCGCGTATGTATACGTATACATATGTACACATACATGTGTATCTGTGTGTTCATGGATATGTGTATGGATTTGGGTGCATATATGAATGTTTGTGTATACATGTGCATATATGTATTTATATGTGTGCACGAGTGCGTGTGTGCGCTCAACATCCAGCTCACAAAACTACTTATTACCAAAACCAATTTTTAAATATTTAGATAATTATATACTGATCACTTTAATCAAAATTACTGGCCCCCATCATTTCTAATCCCCCCCCCTTCATAGACCATAACTTGCGTTAACAATTTTAACTAGAACACCTTACCACTAATACTATAACAGGTGTTAACCCCACCATTAATAATAGGATCACAACGAATAATAAAATTTATTTATTTATACCACTGAAATTAATCAATATATAAATTCCATTAAAAATAAAAGCAATTACCAGTATGTTTTATTAATCCATCACTAACTATTTATAATCGAAATACATTTATTCATACTCCAAAATAATTAAAAATAAATATAATAATATAATCCATCTATATCAATGTCATAAACTTATATACGATCCTTACCAAGAATAATTCCCAATATATTTTAACTCATTAGTACCTAGAACTAACCTACTAATATTATTGCCAATAATCCATATATGAATCTTACTAAAAATAAAGACAATTACCATTATGTTTTATTAATTAACTGATAAATATTATTTAAAATACATGTAACTATCCATCAAAATAATCAAAATTAAATGCCAATTGATCAAAATATAACAATATAATTTATCAACAGCAAGGCCATAAATCCACCAATGGGTTTAAACTAAAATATCCCCGTAAGCTGGGTGTCATGTAATTGTTATATGTCTGCATTGACAGGAAGCAGACACAACAAATTTGAAACCCCCCCCCCCTCCCCCCCCTTCCTTCATCTCCTCTTCCGATCTTGTTTAACCTCCCCCGACCCCCATCTTTATCCAGCCCAGCGCTGAATAAAAATAAATATGAATTTAACTCAGAACCATTCCCCGCAACAAATCCTAAATGGCTATAGACACCCACTCCTAACACCCCTCAACCCCTTTCTCTTTCTTTTTCTTCCACCCCCCCCCCCCTAACTAAGCGTTGGATAAAAATACAAAATAAAAATATTAACAGCTATAAATTAAACTTTTCTGACAGCAATTGTATCTCTTTCCCTTTCTCTTTTCTTTTTCTTCTCCTCGGCCCACTCCCCTCTCTACCCCAGCTCAGCGTTGGATATATATATATAAAATATATAAAAGATAAAAATAAGAAAATAGTAATTTCTAACGGCAATCATATTTTAAAATCGGTCACATGACTTTTATTTCTTTCTCCTCTTCTTTTTTGCTTGACTTCATTCTCCCTGGAATTCAGCAACCAGTTGAATCAAAAAACGATTTTCTGCCTGATGAGACCTCAGCTCTTGAGAGCTGTAGATCGATAACATCGACATGCCAGTGTAGCAGACCTTGTACATGTTTGAATAAAAGCATTCACTATATATATATATATATATATATATATAATAATATTTATAAATAAATATTTATTAAATATTTTAATACCAATATATATATATATATATATATATATTGTGTGTATTTAGGCAGCATATTTTCATTTAGGCAAACATTATTAAATAACACGGAGTGGTTTTGTTTGATGCGACTTTTTTTTATTTTTTCAATTTTCCGAATTGTTCATCTAATGTGTCGGTCAAATTGATATAAATATGATCCATGGCTTTCTTGTTCCATTCTTTTTTTCTTTTTTGCAAGTACTTTCGATTTGAATCGTCAAATCATCTTCAGGCGGTATTAGTTTTAGTGTCTTTACTGTTGTGCTCATTTTTGAATTATAACGGCAAGTAGTTTATATTTGAAAACGCGTCTGTAAAGTTGAAATGTACATGAGAGCGTGATGGCGTTCTACACATGCGAGAGATTTAAAGTTTGACTGTTTAAACCGTTAAGAAATTGATGACATAAATAAAATGCATACAATTCAAACGCATAACTACCTAATGGCTAAGAATTTGGTAATGTTAATTATTATGCTAGACACTTTAAAATGTTGCGACTAGTTTCATAATTGACATTATTAATTGTGGGATGTTTAGTTTTTATGTAGAGGGCTTCGAGTATTTTTAATTTTTTGATATTGGTATCATGGTGTATTATTTTGGTATTGTTAACAAGGATGTTTCTATATTGGGAGGGGGTGC
Organism: Sepiola atlantica; assembly: GCA_963556195.1. Taxonomy (NCBI): domain Eukaryota; kingdom Metazoa; phylum Mollusca; class Cephalopoda; order Sepiida; family Sepiolidae; genus Sepiola; species Sepiola atlantica. The sequence goes on along the minus strand of OY744525.1, from coordinate 118,323,829 downwards.
AATTATGTTTTTTTAGGTGTTGGCATATAGAGCTAGTGTCGGAGAGATGTAGGGTGAGTCTTCGGGATAGTGTTGTGGAAGTGAAACCTATGTAAGAATTATATATATATATATATATATAAATAATAATATTTATAAATAAATATTTATTAAATATTTTAATACCAATATATATATATATATATATATATATATATATATATATATATATATATATATATATATATACATGCATGTTCCTTCAGTAGTTGAACACTATTGATGACGGCTGCCTATAACAGGTTTTAACTCTCACTGATTTATCAGATTGTTCACAGGGGCTGAGTGAGTAAAGGCGGCAGAATTTGGGTTATAACATTACATATGTTCTAGGGTTTCGAATCCTGCAACCCGTATGAATAATTATTACTACACTGACGATTCCTGACAAGATCAAACGTATACGTATGTAGATAAAAAACAAATATTTATAATTATTTGTCGTCCTCAATCTAGGCTGGGCACTGTAATGAGTAGTATAAACATAACCGTCATCGTAGCTTTAATGTATGTTGCTTTAGTAGTTGAACACTCTTGACGACGGCTGCATATAACAGGTTTAAACTCTAGCTGATTTACTAGATTTTTCATAGTGGTTGAGTGGGTTAAGGCGTCGGAATTTGGGTTATAACATGACTCGTGTTCCGGGGTTTCGAGTCTGGCGACCGGTATAAATAATTATCTCTACACTTACGATTCCCGAAAGGATGTAACGAATACGTATGTAGATAAAAAAACAAGTATTTATGAATATATATATATAGCCTAAAGAAGCTTTGCGTTATTTAAAAAAAAAAAAAAAAGAAGAAAAAAAAAGGAAAATGCAGTTTAAATTCCCAGAGAAACTACCTAAATCCAAAATATTGCAGACTGAACATTTGTTGGAAAATTCATAAATAAAAAAAAATATAATAGTAAGTAAATAAAATAAAAACAGGGGATTAAGTATCTAACAGTGAAACAAAAACAGGAGACCTTAACGTAAGTGTCTAATATTAACACGGGGATCATCAGCTGTTTACCATGTAACTGTTTCGGAGATTTAAAAACAGGACAGTTATATGCATGGCTCTCCAATGGTACAGATCAAACTACCATATATACCAACACTTTATTATATATTAATGTTATGCCTTACTTACTGTCTTCATAGTTTTTATATACCTATGATAAAAGACGCCATGAGTAAATATAAGTAACCTTTGTCATGAATAATGTGTGCATTTTGTTTTGCATGGGAACAATGTATTCTGTATGTACTTGTTACATTTACTGTCTTTATTGTTTGTTGTACGCAAGCTATTAATAAATGAAATGTTGTGATCCACTAGGGCTTTTTAAACAGCCTTTTACTAATAATGTAATACCCAGTGGAAGAGGAGGAGGAGGATGATGATGATGATGATCATCATCATAATCATCGTCGTCATGCTTAAATAGAATTCTGATTTGCAGATTTATGGCAACCTCTTTATTTACTGATATTCAGCATTACGTTTTATAATGCACCAGACAAGATCAACGTTTGTACATTGTACATCCATGTATACATTTAGTGGCCTGAACTCCTGCTATTAATTTTTTTCTTTTCTTATTTATTTACTCTGCTTCTCTTATGCTAAAGCTACTACTACTACTACTACTACTATTACTAGGTAAATGTAAATATCGACGGTCTAAACAGAATGTGCTAAAAAATTGTATAGGGGATGAAAATGTTTTTATTTTATTTTTTTATATTATTGTATGAGAAAACATTTCGAGTAAAAATCTATTAAATATTGTGCATGTAATCGGAAGAATAACATGTTTAACATGTGTAAATATGCTACAAAAATCATGATTTTAACAAAATTGAGTGTCTGTGTTTTTTCTCCACTATTATTATGTAATAATACATTGATTTTAAATTTAAAACGTTCTTGGTGTTATAATCTTATATATATAAATATATATATATATATATATATATGTGTTTCAAAATTTTTCAGATGAGGGTTGATAATTTGTAGAATTTAGTATATTCGGACTACTGTTCTCGTCTTGGATGTTTTTATCACAACGTTTCGGCTGATGTAACCTCCGACCTTCTTCAGGTTTACCTTGTCGAACTTGGAAATCTTTCTGCCGAACTCAGGAATCTGGACGGAATTTCTAACAGAACCTTTTACTAAATCTACTCGTTCCATCTGCCATGACTGGGAAAAACAATTATTCGTATCGCCCGTACTGAGGATTGAACATTCAACCTTCAAATGACTGTCACTTAGAACTGAATTTTACTTGGTACTATATCCACTGCACCACTGGTCCTTGCAGACAATTCTAGTATGAATTTTGGTAGCCTTGAACCTATTCTTGTTTTTGATCTAACTACTTATCACTATAGATCACTACTTATCTATTATTTATAATTATAGGTTCCCATATTGTATTGAATTCTATACTAGGTCTGTTTAGTACGCCATTGTTGCCTAACATATGCAATGCTTCTTTGAGTCGTCTTACTCTCCACCATTCTTCTCTATCTATAATTTTTACTTCATCCCATAAGTGTAGATGGTTTCCCTTTTCCTTTCAGATGTGGTCAGCCAAACCCGACTTTTCGATTTCTCTACGTATTACGGCTTTCCGGTGTTCTTCTAGCCTAACCTTTAGTGGACGACATGTCTCACCTTTGTATACTTTTCCACTCTTACATGGAATCGCATACACACAGTTCTAAGTTATGACTTTTTCTCACAAGATGCTTTTGGAGAGTTAAGTCGCTCCTGAATACTATCCTGATGGCATATGGACTTTTTCCGACAAGCCTCTCATATATGGTATACAAACTGTGGTGAGTTCTCGGGTGGTGTCCTTTGGTGTTGCGTCTAGATTTGTTGGAGCTGATGTCATGCTCTCTGGATAGTTGTTTCGGAGGAGGGTTTCTCTTAAACTATTCATTTCCTCTTGATATGCATCGTTGTTACTACATATTGTCTTTGCTCAATGTTGTACGCACCGATCAATTCCTTTCTTTACATTATATTGATGTTGGCTATACAAATTTAGATATTGTCCATCTCTCTGATTTAAGGGATACATCTATACAGTCTTCATGGCGACAAACATAGTATGGTAAATGATGATTTTGAAGGAGTAAACAGTTTCTTTAAAAATACGAATAAAGTTAGTGTATAGGCGATAATATATTACTTTTAAAGATTATGGCCTTAAGAACGTTTCGGAGTTAAAATCAATTTAGTATTACGTAGTAATAGGCGGATAATACTTTTGTTTCGTCTTGCGCTATACAAAAATAAAGAACAAGGCGGCATAAGCAATACAACAACACTTCCGGTCTCGTAAGACTATCGATTATCAGTGTTGCCAATTTAGCGGGTTTCCCGCTAGATCTGGCGATTTTGATTTGAATCTGGCTAGTAAAATTTGGATCTAGCGGCTAGCGATTTTTTTCTTTAAAATCTGGCGATTTCGTTTGCCACATACACACACGCAATTTAAATTTCAGTAAAACTATTTTCCGTATTCATTTTCTCTTTAGTCATTATGAGATTATTTCTCAAGCTACCTTCCATACATGATATATGCAAACATGCAGTAGTTTTACATGTCAATAAAAATGTTAATGTTCTAAAAATAAAATGGTGATCGCGACCGAACAAAAGGCCACCAAAATAATTCAAACACGGACAAAAGCCCACGAACATAAAAATAAATTAAAAAGAAACAATTCTAGGGCATTTATAACGAGAGCGAACAGAACGAAAAATGGATAAAAAAAACAAAAAACAACAACAAATAAATGTGCAACAAATAAATGTTACCAAAGGCAAGATAAGTTACTATTCTACCTACCTGGATAAGTTTATTTGCGTTTTAACTTATTTTAAAGCATATTTTTGTTAAAAACAAACATGGTGTCGACTGTTCAGTTCATACTCAAAAAGAAAATGGCGTCGATAAGATGTCGACGATGATCACTCGGATAATCGCTAAAAATCGAAAATTAAACAAAATACTTGTAGAAACACATCCAATAAATGTCACCAATCGTGCGAAAATGTAATGTTCTTCCAGCATTTTGTTTAATTTTCGATTTTTACATTACAACTTGGAAATGTTTACTTTGCATCCCCATAATTTACTAATAAAAATATTCGACTTACACTCTGAGAACCAATGTTAACTAAATTATTTTACCTACTAAGTCAGAAAGGGGGGATCATTTTATGTTACAAGTATATGCAAAACTGATGCATTCTGAAATAATTGTTGTTGTTTTCTTTCCGCGAAAGATAAGTGATACAATACAACGGTTTATTGAATATAAATAAATAACACAACAAAAAAACTAACTTTAATATTTAATAAACTGACGATTAACAGCTCCGTTACACCCACGTCGCACACACTTTTTTCGACTTTTGTTAAATTTATTCTTTATTTATTTTTCGTATTACCACCCGGACTTAGGGTTAGTAGTAGGAAGGGTGCGTTTTTTTTTGGGGGGGGGGGCAGAAAGTTATGTCATTTTGTCAAGGTAGGAAAATTAGAAAATTAGGTAAGTATGGAATAAATATCAAAGTAATTAAATCATTAACAAAATATTAAAATGGCCGACTTTCTTACGAAGACACCGAAATGCATTATAATGGATAATCTCGTGATAGGATTTTAATTTAATATATTTTTATCAAAATAATAATTGGAAAAGATAATACCAGAACAGTGTTCTTAGGACAAACATAATTCGATTTTATATTCTATATTTAGATACGTCATTATTGTGATGTTAAATTTTTAATATATTTCAATTTTTAATAAACACTGTTTGATTTTATGATTTGTTTCTTACAAAACAAAATATACACTCCATTAAACCTCCCACTAACCCTAGGTCCGGGTGGCAACAAATTAATATTTATGAAAACAAATTAACTTTTATTTGCAAAATAATCCGCAAAAGTCAGACAACAAATTAATATTTGCAAAATAATTTTTTTAAGTAATAGACAAAAACAGACAAATTAATATTTGTGCAGTGGATATATTTTCGCTGTCATAGTTTTGAAAAAGAGACAAAATTTGGCAGTCATTTTGATAGGTATATATATATATATATATATATATATATATATATATATATATATATATATATATATATATATATATAGTCTCGGAAGTTTCTCAACCATTAAAACAATATAAAAAAAAAAATAAATAAATAAAAAAACAAACAAAAAAAACTTAGTCTCAAGTCTTCCAGTGGAAAATCACTCATGTAAGTCAATTTATTTTTTACAGTTATTATATTAGTTAGTTTCTAACACTATTTTAAGGGGTCATCAGTTGTTTACCATGAAAAACTGTTTCGGGAATTTAAAAACAAGACAGTATTTAATTTCATGGCTTCCCAGCAGAGTTGATCAGACCCCACTTCCCTTAAAAGACAAAAACATAAATTTCCTTATACTAAATCTACGTTTTGTTCCATATAAATGTTTTGCTAACTTATATTAGTTATTTAAGACATAAAAAAAAAAATAATAAATAAATAAAATAAAAATTTTTTACCTGCGCTGTTCGTCTGTCTAATAAAATTTATCCGTTACTCACAAAAATGTTGTTGCATTTTAAAGTGTTTGGACGAATCCATGACACATATATATATATGGTACGAAGTTAAAATCTAGTGGTTTACTTTTGCGATTTTATTGTTTTCAATCTAGTGGGTTTTGAAAATCTCAGTTGCCAATAATGACGAAAAGTTCAAAATCTAGCGATTTTCTGGCGATTTTGCTTTCTCAATCTAGCGGGTTTTGAAAATCTCAGTTGGCAACACTGTCGATTATTCTAGCATACTTACACATTTCAAGTTTGTTTTTATTCAGATTACATTCGTAATACTAAATATATGACTCTCCAGAAGAGTTCGCGAGCCCGCTGACTTCCTGGTTATCCTGCAGTAAATTCAAGTACGGATGATCATAAATGATAAAATAAACTTTTGTTTTAACGTAAACTTTAGAATTGTGTTTTTAGTATAATAAAATAAGTTTGTTTTTTTAATGAAAATATAACAAATCTTTAATAAATCTGTTTTATGAATCAAATATGTTGAAATGTCTATTGTTTTTTTTATGAAAATATAACAAATCTTTAATAAAAAAAATATTTTTAATGAATCAAATATGTTGAAATGTCTTCATTTAATTGATATAAATAAAGTTTTGAAATGTCTTGTATTTTGTGAAACAGCAACATATGTGTTTTGATTTTTTATGAAAATATAATAAAATAGCTTAGCATTTAAATAGTATTTTTTAAAGCAAATGTCTTTTGTATTTTGTGAAACAGCAACATAATTTAAAGTATTTAAAAACAATAATAAAAGTGTATACAATAAAGAATATTGCCGAAATAATTTTGTTTTATTCGGCGCCGCCAGAGAAATTCTTGAAGGTAGCTGTTGAAGTTGTTCAAAACTTTATTTAAAAAACATATTTTTTAAATTAAAGATTTGTTATATTTCATAAAAATATAAACAAACATATATTTGATAATTTGTTTTGCTCATAACTTATTTTATTATACTAAAAATACAATTCCAAATTTTCCGTTTAAAAAAAAGTTACTTTTATCATTTATGATCATCCGTACTTGAAATTTACTGCAGGATAACCCGGAAGTCGCGAACCCTTTGGAGAGCCAAATATATTTTAACTTGAAATGTTTCCTCATTAAATATTATTAAAAAAAATAACAACATGAAACTATTTTTATTGTATTATGTTCACTCCTTCGAACTCATCATTTACCATAGTATATAGGTAGATTTATAGGCTTTGTTTTTTGTTACTGTTGTTGCTATTAAAGGGAGATTATCGAGTTTGGGAAGGTTGACCGGCTCCCTTTATCGTGCTTAAGACGAGTCGCTTCTGTTCATGAAAACAATTTAAGTTTAATTTTATCGCTTAAAGATATGCTAACTGCGAAATGGTTGTTTATTTAATATCATTTCCCGTTTTCTGGTGTTAAAAAATAACAAGGAATAAACAAGCAAGAACTAAAAATGTAAGTATAATCTGTTCGTGCTTTTATTTTGTTTTGTGTAAAATGAAATTCAATGGACGATTCAACTTTTCTTGAAATTTAATTTGTTCAAATTAACGTAGAAAAATATAAGTGTTTTTCTTGTTAATTACAGAAAATTAAAATCTTTGATGAACTTCATTTTGGGTATATGTTACGACGCTCAGCAGAGGCGCGAACGGGGTCCAAAAAAAGAACGAGAAAGAGTTTAAAAACATAAATTTGCAACAAGTAAAGTTGACTTATGTCTAGAATAGACATTTTTCTACTTACCTATGTAATTTGTTTGTATTTTTACGTAGTATAAATGGCTTTTTATTAGATGTTAAAAAAAAAATTCTTGTTTTTTAAAACATCTACTTTTTCAAATTTAAATGGCGGCGAGTGGCTCTATATTATTACGTAGAGCGGCCATTTGTAATTCTTCGAAAAACCTCTGTCGAACATAAATTTCTAATAAATAGCACTTCAAACGGGTTTAAAATACAAACAAATAGCACATGCACATTTGAAACTAACTTTCACAGCTTACAGTTACTTTTATTTGTTGTAAATTTTTTTTTTTAGCGTTTTTACTCTGCTGAGTCTCGTAAAAGATGCCCTTCATTTCTATACAAAAGGAAGAAGATGGGTCCTAGAATTCGTCTTGGCACATGTTCGTCTTTAACCACTGTCCATTTTTCACAACCTTTTACTGACCATTTTTCTTTTCTTTTTTTCGGTGTACACTTATCTATCAGGCTGCTAGAGAATTTTTGTGTATTAAGAAAAAATCATTTTGCAAATATTAATTTGTTTTCTCATTTTTGTGAATATTTTTAATAGCTTTTATTTTGAAACTATTAATTAATTTTCCGATTTTTGCGGATTATTTTGCAAATATTAATTTCACTTTTGTGGACAATGTCTTCGGCAATATTCTATATTTAGATACGTCATTATTGTGATGTTAAATTTTTAATATATTTCAATTTTTAATAAACACTGTTTGATTTTATGATTTGTTTCTTACAAAATAACATATACACTCCATTAAACCTCCCACTAACCCTAGGTTCAGGTGGCAACAAATTAATATTTATGAAAACAAATTAACTTTTATTTGCAAAATAATCCACAAAAGTCAGACAACAAATTAATATTTGTACAGTGGATATATTTTCGCTTTCATAGCTTTGAAAAACAGACAAAAGTAGTCGATAAAATTTGGCAGTCATTTTGATATATATATAGGGTAGAGTTGGGCGGTTTTGAAATTTTGGTTTCGGTATCGGTTTCGGTTTTTTTCCTTTAAAACCTCGGTTTACGGTTCGGTTTTTCGGTTTGTTTTTTTTAAATTTTTTTTACTATGGAAGCTATTCATTCTCTTGTGTGATGGTTAATTATTATTCAACGTTTAGTTGAATTATGCAACTGTTTCGATAATTTTGTGACTGAATCATTCTCCATGATATGAATCATATAAGTTTTAAGGTGTTGACTGTTGTAATCAAAGTTCTGATACCTTTTTAACAGTTAACTCGTTAAAACAGTGACCAAAGATTCATGAAAGATTTCTGAAGAATAAAACTGAGTTTGAATATACATTCTATCTAATTCTTTAACCCATCAGAAGCTAAAATATAACTCAGAAATGCAAGAAATTAAAAAACGAAAATTTATTTAAACAAACAAAATAATTTTACAAATAAAATTAAGCAAAAATGATGATGAAAATGAAATATTGTCAAAATTATTTGACAGATAAAAATTTTAATTTTTTAATAGGTGAAAATGTTTGCAAGACGTGTCTTGTCGCGTAAAATAAACACACCATATACTTCTCGAATTGCCGGTGTTGACTGTTGGGATGTCTGTCATTTTGTGTGCTCGAAGTTCTGTCAACTGGTGCGTGTTGGGGTTAATATTTGTTTTTAAGACAGGGTAATAAAACTTTATAGACATGCGTAAAAGACTAGTAGTACACCCGAAAACCGCGCCAAGGGAAAAGGAAGGATGGTTAAAAAAAAGTAGAGATTATTAATTCACCTAAAGTCATTTTTTAAGCTTTACGGTAATTTTAGTCATAGAATTCATGACTTGGATTAAAGTTTAATAATTAAACTTTCGAATAAATTGTCAACTCTAAATAAATACCATATTAACAATTTAGTAAAATATAAATCGTTGCATAGTCTACTTTTTGAATAACCCATTTTTGGGAGAGAAAACGGTATAGTTGAAAGATAGTTCTCTAGAAATGACAATTTATGTATGAAGTGGCTTTTCAAAAGTAAACAATGAAATGCCTAATGCTTAAAATAATTTTAAAAATCCGAATAAAGTGACACTAGCATTGGCAACTACTTTTTTTCTTTTTAAATGTTTATACTTACTCACTACTTTTCGTTTATTTACTTTTACAAGTATTTTTTTTAAATTTCATTTTAATAACTTATTTTTTTAGATAACTCTGAAACAAACAAATAATTATTTTACAATTTTGAGTTGAATCAAATAGATTTTCGACATCATACGGAACGCGTTTGATTTTTTCTTTTTCATTTGAAAATAGTTTATGCTAAAAATACGATGTCATGTTGTCTGTCGTATTTCTCTTTTTTTCATTTGAAAATTCAAAATGTTAATGATAAACAAACTGTAAACAAAGATTTCTTCCTACAAGTAGCAATACACATGAAAAAATGTAAATTGCTTAAAATATCTCAATCATGGCATATATAGAAAGAGCTTGATGATCTAAGAAAGAATCTTTTTAAATTTTTTAAATCTGACTAAAGATAAGGAAGTTATGACTATTTTTGTGCCTCGCACAATTGGATATTTTCCCCTCTTTAATACCATATGTGTTTCGTCACATTTTTTACACTAATTTTTCAGTAAAAATGTTATATCTTTGTTAAAACACAAGATTAAGCAATGAAATTTACCATATAAGTGTATTTTTGTACAAGGAATCAGAATATGCCACTGAAAATCTCCAGAAATTAATGGTTTCCAAGTAATCTGCACTAAGTGCACATAAATATGCTGCAATACCTTAAAAATACCATGAATCCATTAAAAGAAAGAAGTTAGAAAACTCAAAGTTGAATTGTAATACATTTTATGTACAAGAAACTAAAATCTAATACTAGGACTGTTTAAAAATGAATATATTGCAAGATTTCTTTAGCATTATTGTAGATTTATACCTTCTGCTAACTCACCCCCTTACCTCCCCAAAATATGAGATTCTACTTTTTTTATTTAGGCAATTACATGTTAACACCCTGAAAAACTTGGCAGAAAGAAAGAAACAAAAACAATTATTTTAGAATTTAAAGTGGGGATCAGTTTCACATAAAATAATCCCCCATTTCAAGGCCATTCTAGCGTTTTAGGACAGTTAATTATTTTTTCTATGGGAGATAAATCCTGTGCGTTTTTCTTGTTTTTTTTTTCTTTTTTTTTAGACGATTATAAGGGTTTTTGTGGGAGGAGGGGGGCTTACCACTTGAACTTCAGGTTAGTGGTAGGGCTAGGGGCATGTAAGTGTGAACACCCTGAAAACTTAGCAGAAAGAAAAAAAAAATTCATTTAGAATTTCGAGTGGGGAATTAGTTTCACATATATTTAATGCAGAATAATTCACCATTTCCGGGCCATTCTAGCGTTTTAGGGCATTAATCAATTTTTTTCTATGGCAAATAAATCCTGTGCGTTTTTTTTTTATGGGCGTCTGCTTTTTTTTTTTTTTTTAGACGATTATGTGTGGTTTTAATGGGCTTTTTTGTAGGATTAGGGCTTCCTACTCGGACTTAGGGTTAGTGATAAGGTTAAGGAAGGGGTTTTGTTTTGGATGGAGGTTGCCATTCGGACTTAGTGTTAGGGTTAAGGGAGTTTTTTAGGAGTGGCTTGTCACTCATATTTAAGGTTAATGGTACGATACGTTCAAGATGGCATTTTTAGGAGGTGGGCTTGTTAGTCGTACCTAGAGTTAATGGTAGAGTACTTATTTATTTTATAAATTTCACTAAAAGGAAAGAATGGCCGGGAAATCGGAGATCATTTTACATTAAATTTATATGCGAAACTGATCCCCCACTCTAAATTCTAAACTATTTTTTGTTGTTTTGTTTTTTCTTTTTTTCGCCAAGACTTTAAGACGTAATCGCCTAAAAAAGTAGAATCTTAATTTTTTTTAAATTGGCGACTAGAAAGTCATTACTACTAGAAGTTCGAAAGTTGACTGAAAACCAGTATTTTTTAAAGTATTTTTTATAAAAGAACCAAATAGGATTAACTGTTTTAAGCACAAAAAGTATTTTTATCTTACTTTTAAAGAAGTTTATAAACGAATTTTACAAGGCTTTACAAGACGCTGCTGCTGATTGATTGTTATATCAGCAATACTAGAAGCCATTGTTGACTTTCGCTAAAAAAAAGGACAATATTTTTTAGGATAAGGTAATTTAAAATTACTATTACCGAAAGACAAAACAACGTACAATTATAATTTTAATGCATAAAAAAAGATGAAAGATTAATTTATTTACTAGTTGGGTACGAAAAATGTAACAACATTTTCTATATTCATATTTTAAAATGTTTAAAATTCGTTCTAGAATGAAAATAAACAAAAATAGCCTCGTGTTTATAGCAGTAATTGCAGTAATATATTTTTTCAATCTGTCCTCTTACTAATATAACATTTTTTGGTAATATTCAATTTTATTCAAATCGGAAAATCTTTTCAACCGTGTTTCCTTGTATATGGTGGCTTACTGTAGTAAAAACACAATACCGAACGGTTACGGTTTTAAAAAAAAAAACCGATTCGGTATTCGGTATGGAGACGAAACCGAAAAACCGCGGTTTTTCGGTAAAACCGCCCATCTCTAATATAGGGTACGAAGTTAAAATCTAGTTGTTGTTTTTTTAGCGATTTTATTGTTTTTGATCTAGCGGGTTTTTTAAAATCTCAGTTGCCAATAATGACAAAAAGTTAAAAATCTAGCGATTTTCTGGCGATTTTGCTTTCTCAATCTAGCGGGTTTTGAAAATCTCAGTTGGCAACACTGTCCTTGACTGTGATTGATGTAGAACGCCATGGAAAGCATAAAAGTGCCGCTGTAGACTCACATTAACCTAAGTTTTAGTTTAACGGCCAAATTTTATCGACTACTTTTGTCTGTTTTTCAAAGCTATGAAAGCGAAAATATATCCACTGTACAAATATTAATTTGTTGTCTGACTTTTGTGGATTATTTTGCAAATAAAAGTTAATTTGTTTTCATAAATATTAATTTGTTGCCACCTGAACCTAGGGTTAGTGGGAGGTTTAATGGAGTGTATATGTTATTTTGTAAGAAACAAATCATAAAATCAAACAGTGTTTATTAAAAATTGAAATATATTAAAAATTTAACATCACAATAATGACGTATCTAAATATAGAATATTGCCGAAGACATTGTCCACAAAAGTGAAATTAATATTTGCAAAATAATCCGCAAAAATCGGAAAATTAATTAATAGTTTCAAAATAAAAGCTATTAAAAATATTCACAAAAATGAGAAAACAAATTAATATTTGCAAAATGATTTTTTCTCAATACACAAAAATCTGAAAATAAATTATTTAGTAAATAAAAATTTAAAAAAAGAAATCTGCAAAAATCAAGCAACAATTAATTTGCTCTGTCACCGCTGAAAAAAAGACAAAAGTCGGCCATTTTAATATTTTGTTAATGATTGAATTACTTCGATATTTATTCCATACTTACCTAATTTTCTCATTTTCCTACCTTGCCAAAATTACATAATTTTCCGCCCCCCCCCCCCCCCACAAAAAACACGCACCCTTCCTACTACTAACCCTAAGTCTGGGTGGTAATACGAAAAATAAATAAAGAATAAATTTAACAAAAGTCGAAAAAAGTGCATGCGACGTGGGTGTAACGGGGCTGTTAATATTCAATTTATTGAATATTAAAGTTAGTTTTGTTGTTGTGTTATTTATTTATTATTTATATTAAATAAACCGTTGTATTGTATCACTTATCTTTCGCGGAAAGAAAACAACAACAATTATTTCAGAATGCATCAGTTTTGCATATACTTGTAACATAAAATGATCCCCCATTTCCGGGCCATTCTAACTTAGTTGGTAAAAGAATTTAGTTAACATTGGTTCTCAGAGTGTAAGTCGAATATTTTTATTGGAAAATTATTGGGATGTAATGTAAACATTTCAAAGTTCACTGCCTCCTATCAAACCTTTTGTAATGTTAAAAATCGAAAATTAAACAAAATGCTGGAAGAACATTACATTTTCGCACGATTGGTGACATTTATTAGATGTGTTTCTACCAGTATTTTGTTTTATTTTCGATTTTTTAGCGATTATCCGAGTGATCATCATCGACATCTTATCGACGCCATTTTCTTTTTGAGTATGAACTGAACAAAAATATGCTTTAAAATAAGTTAAAACACAAATAAACTTATCCAGGTAGGTAGAATTGTAACTTATCTTGCCTTTGGTAACATTTATTTGTTTGTTTTTTTTTTGGGGGGGGGGGTTGTACCCATTTTTCGTTCTGTTCGCTCTCGTTATGAATGCCCTAGAATTGTTTTTTTTTATTAATTTATTTTTACGTCTGTGGGCTTTTGTCCGTGTTTGAATTATTTTGGTGGCCTTTTGTCCGGTGAGCTTTTGTCCGGTTGCGATCACCATTTTATTTTTAGAACATTAACATTTTTATTGACATGTAAAACTACTGCAGTTTTGCATATATCATGTATGGAAGGTAGCTTGAGAAATAATCTCATGATGACTAAAGAGAAAATGAATACGGAAAATAGTTTTACTGAAATCTGAAATTGTATGTGGCAAACGAAATCGCCAGATTTTACAGAAAAAAATCGCTAGCCACTAGATCCAAATTTTACTAGCCAGATTCAAATCAAAATCGCCAGATCTAGCGGGAAACCCGCTAAATTGACAACACTGGTCAAGGATTTGTTTCACGTGACTCAACCAATCAAGGCCAATTATTTGAAAAAAATCCTCTGATTTGAATATTAAAAAAATGGTGCATTTTTTACGTCTGCTCTGAAAATTTTAACTTTTTTACGATTACAGTTAATTTTAATTTTGAAATTTGTTTTATTTTCAAAAATGTAATTAACGTCAAGGTTTAGTATATGTTCTGATACTATACTTTATTCTTTTCTGCCCTCGGTCAATGAAGGAGAATAAACCGGAAAGAAAAATATTGTAAAATCGGAAAATATTAAAATCAATGGAAGAGTTATACACAAAGTCGGTTTTTAGTTCTAGGAAAATCCATCTCCTCAGAAAGAGGCACTCTGAATTGGGACAAAAATAAAAATTGCGTGCAGTCTATAAAGATTGCTCCTCAAATTGGTGATTAGTGGTGCACCCTAAAGAGCCCTGGGGAGCATAAAAAGTGCCTCCTGTCAGTTTAGGGTTAGAGTAAAAAAAAAACAGTTCGGTTCAAATTCAATAGAAGTACCTGATACTTAAACAATAGAACATTCCTTTTTGGTAATCTGTAAGAGTACGCACCTATTCAGGCTGACATCTGTAATATTGAGGTTTTGTAAAAACTCGAAACAAAAAACACTTTTCTTTTCCAGAGTCTATAAATAGTTTTTTTGTGTAAAATAGAATAAAGAAAGACAATTTTGCAGATTCAAATGTTTAAGATTTTTTAGACCAAAAAAACAACGGTGCGAAAAAAGTCAAAATTTATTAAAATATTTGTGGATATCCACAATACAGGAGAGCATATTGCAAATTCAAAATATAATCATCTAATCATTTAAATAGGACTTTTGTGTAATAAATATCAAGAACATGAGTTGTCATTCTTAAAGTAGAAAGCTTAAGCCGAAATTACCGGCCTGGTATACCATTTTTTTTATCTTGCCTAGGTGGCGCTCTTGTTTTTGTTGTTATACAATGTTATAAATAAAGGCAGGACGTTTGCAGAACTATCTTTGTTTAGCAAAAAAAGGTAACAGTGTTCAGTTTGTGTTTCCATTATAATCGAGACATAATAAATGGGACATGGTAATAGAAGACTGTAATGTATCAAGTTACAGCCATTGGGTAAAGTTTTGATTGGCCCAGAGGGCGCCTTTGTTGTAATTGTTAAGTCTGCACCATTCACTAAGTGTCAAGACTGAAGCAAGTCCAGACCTGTTAAAGTCTCTTATTTTTATAATCAAATTGAGTTGGAACCTATAGACTTCAAACAGAAAGCATCACCTATTCCTCGGAGATCTGAGCATGTAAGGAGAGCTCCATTAAAGTTAAGAGACTATGTTTAGTGATCCATCCTAGAATGGAGGGCTGTAATGTATCAAGTTACAGCCATTGGGTGAAGTTTTGATTGGCCCAGAGGGCGCCTTTGTTGTAATTGTTGTTGTTGTTTTCATTATAAAAAGAAGACTTTAACAGGTCTGGACTTGCTTCAGTGTTGACACTTACTGAATGATGCAGACTTAACAAAGACGATGCGAGGATGTGATATAGAAGCAACGGTTATGAGAAAAATATACTGAATTGATGTGTAGCGTTTTAAGAACAAAATAAGTAAAAGAGAAAAACAGCACAAACGGGAATTGAATGGTGTAGAGGAATGTTGGAATGACTATATTGAATGTGTAAAGTTGTTTTCCATCGTCATTAATATTGAGAATGAAGGTTAGAAAAATGCTATTATCGGGGCAAAACACTATGCTGTGTTAAGAGGTTTCACTGATAATCGTCCGGAAGGGAAGACGTTTGATGAGTTAGTTGAGCTGATGCAGAGACATGTTAAACCAGCACCGAATGTAATTCATGAAAGATTTTTGTTCAACACGAGGGACAAAAGAGAGGAAGAATCTATAAGTGATTATGTAGCCGCATTAAGGAAAATGTTTGCACACTGAAAATTTGAAGAGATAACTGGTGAGTACATACGGGCCTACTTAGTTTTTGGAATTAAGGACGTGAAAATCCAGGAACGCCTACTAAACGAAAGGGATCTAACTTTGAAGCAAGCTATTGAAAAAGCAGTATCAATTGAATCGGGCCGTAAATATTCCAAATTAAAGCAGGAAACAATTATCATACACAAATTACCCTTGAAAAGGGTTAGGGTTACACATGTTCTAGTATGTAACATAGCAGATAAATGTACTTTTATAAATAGTGAATGATATAGATGTCATAAAACTGGACAGACACACAGAAAGTGCAGGCAGCAACAGGGTAGAGTCTCGAAAACAACTAGAAAGAGCAATGCAATAAATGTAGTGGATGGAGACAAAACATGAAAAGGGATTCAGCATGGAATGATTAAGTCTGGATAAAATTGGAGTAAGCCCAGAAAAATATAATTTATACAATATTTTCAACCTACGAACACAACCTGTAATGGTGGAGTTCTTGATAAGCAAAAAAATTGTCATGAAGGTAGATAGAAAAGCAAACTGTTTGATCATCAGTCTAAAAAAAATTCAAAGAGCTGAGTCTGATGCAGGATTTAGAGAAATGCTCAGTAAAACTGAGGATCAATACTGGTGAGATAATGAAGCCTCACGGGAATAACAGTTATAAAGGTTATGAAGGCAAATGAACTGGTTGTGAAGGTAGAGAAACCAACACTACTGGCTAAGGATTGTAAGAAGACATTGAAACTAGACTAGGAACAGTTGTTTTGTTTAACACGTTAGACCCCATCGAGACTAAAAAATATATTAACAGAATATGATACTTTATTCAATGGAGAAATGGGATACCTAAAGGACTTTCAGGTGAATATACACCATTGATAAAGAAGCCAAGTTCAAATTTTGTCAAGCCATGCCTGTACCTTATGCTTTAAGGGAAGGAGTAGAGAAGGAGTTAGATCACCAGGAAAAGCAAGGCATTTACCAAAGAGTGGAATACTCTAGATGAGCTGCACTCATAGTGCCCGTTGTTGAAAGCAACAACAGGGGGATCCGAATATGTGGGGACTATAAGCAAACCACCAATATAGCTGCTCCATGTGTAAACTACTCTATTCTTCGAACAGAATATATATTTGCAACACTAAGATGTGGTGAAAAATTCAGCAAATTGTATTTAAGCCACGCTTATCAGCAGCTGGAATTTGGTTGAGGGTACTCAGGAATTGTTGCCGGTAAATACACATAGGGATGTGTAGCAACCCATAAGGTTTCAGTTCGGGGTGCACAGTGCTACAGGTATTTTTCAACAGGAGATGGACAAAAGGTTGAAAGATGTTCCGTTCTGCAATTTCAGGTCCTAATTATTATAGTCACATAAAGAACCTAGAGAGGTTATTTCAATTATGATAGTCACATAAAGAACCTAGAGAGATTATTTCAATTATGATAGTCACATAAAGAACCTAGAGAGGTGATTTCAATTATGATAGTCACATAAAGAACCTAGAGAGGTTATTTCAATTATGATAGTCACATAAAGAACCTAGAGAGGTTATTTCAATTATGATAGTCACATAAAGAACCTAGAGAGGTTATTTCAATTATGATAGTCACATAAAGAACCTAGAGAGGTTATTTCAATTATGATAGTCACATAAAGAACCTAGAGAGGTTATTTCAATTACGATAGTCGCATAAAAAACCTAGAGAGGTTATTTCAATTACGATAGTCACATAAAGAACCTAGAGAGGTTATTTCAATTATGATAGTCACATAAAGAACCTAGAGAGGTTATTTCAATTACGATAGTCACATAAAGAACCTAGAGAGGTTATTTCAATTACGATAGTCACATAAAGAACCTAGAGAGGTTATTTCAATTACGATAGTCACATAAAGAACCTAGAGACGTTATTTCAATTACGATAGTCACATAAAGAACCTAGAGAGTTTATTTCAATTACGATAATCACATAAAGAACCTAGAGAGGTTATTTCAATTATGATAGTCACATAAAGAACCTAGAGAGGTTATTTCAATTACGATAGTCACATAAAGAACCTAGAGAGGTTATTTCAATTATGATAGTCACATAAAGAACCTAGAGAGGTTATTTCAATTATGATAGTCACATAAAGAACCTAGAGAGGTTATTTCAATTACGATAGTCACATAAATAACCTAGAGAGGTTATTTCAAATTATGATAGTCACATAAATAACCTAGAGAGGTTATTTCAAATTATGATAGTCACATAAATAACCTAGAGAGGTTATTTCAATTATGATAGTCACATAAAGAACCTTATTTTATTATTTCATTTATATTATGCTATATATATATATATATGCAAACATTGTTACAAATAACAAGATTCGTCTGTTTAATTATATATTTTTTATTTTTTCAATTTTTGTGATGTTTTTTTTGTATTAAAATCAAATAAATTAAAAAATGTTCTTTAGGTTTTACCGGTTTATATATATATATATATATATATATTTATCTGTTAGGTATCCATATATATCTATGTAAGTAGATTTCGAGTACAACAAAACGGTAAGATAAATTTCTGAGGAAACATTTTTTTAATCAATGAAACGGGCAGGTGAAAAAAAGAAAATTGCTAAAATGTTCCTTAAGGCCTTATCGTCTGACCCTCTCAGAGGAAACGTTTAACTGACTGTTCAATTATTAGAATGGGGTTTAGTTGTTATGAATAATTTAAATTAAATGATCCGAAAATAATTTTAAAAACTGGATTTATTAGTTAAAAACTAATCATAAAATCAAGTAAATTAAGCTTACACAGAAAATTGAAGACGTTTACAAATTTAACGAATTTTTCAAACTTTTATAAATATTACTATTGTTAACAATGATGCATATTCTTTAGAATGAGAATAAATGACAAACAATATTTTGATTTATTTGGACTTATATTTAGGTTTATTGTTTATGTTGCCTTCGACATGAGGTTCGACACTGTCTTGCTGTCCTTATGATAAGTGATCACGATTATGGGAATTGACTGTGTCGATTTTCCTCTATTTATGGTCTTTTCTGTTGGTTTCTTTTCATTTCTTCTTACTGCACCCGGTATTCTTTTTTCTGTCCAGTCTTAATATGCAAGTATTAATAATTAATATAATTTTTTGTTGATGTCTTTTTTTATTTACAGATTAAAATTATGCGAAATTCGCTGTAGAAAGATTAAAGAAATGTCCTCAGTTTGTTTGAAGACAATTATCAACTCATTTTTCAAGTTTCACGCTTAGGTATGTATTTTGAGAGTACTTCTCTAAGAAATATGCAGGAATTTCCTGGAGATAAATTATTTTCCTGTGAAGTTTGTGATTCTTCATTTTCTCAGAAATCTACATTAACAAGACACATGCGTATACATACAAGCAAAAAACAATATTCTTGTCAAGTTTGCGGATTTTCCTTTTTTGATAGGTTCCGATTGAAAACTCACATGCGCATACACACAGGAGAGAGACCATATTCTTGTGAGGTGTGTGGATCTGCTTTTTCTGAAAATTCCCGGTTGAAAACACACGTACGAGTGCACACAGGAGAGAAACCATTTTCTTGTAAAGATTGTGGAGTTGCATTTTCCCATAAATCCAATTTGTCAAAACATATGCGAATACACACAGGGGTTAAACCATTTTCCTGTAAGTTTTGTCAAACTTCATTTTCACAAAATTCCCATTTAAAAAGTCACATACGAAAGCACAAAGGAGAAAAAACATATTCTAGTAAAGTTTGTGGAACTGCTTTCTCTGAGAAATCCGGTTTAAAAACTGACATTTTAACACATGCAGAAGAGAAATCATATTCCTGTAATGTTTGTGGATGTAAATTTTCACAAAGATGCAATTTAACACGGCATGTGCGAATACATACAGGAGAGAAACCATTCTCCTGTACAGTTTGTGGATCTCAATTTTCACATAATTTTCGTTTAAAAAACCACATGAAAATGCACACAGGGAAGGAACTATATGATTGTAAAATTTGTGGATCTACTTTTCCTGAGAATTCCAGTTTGAAAATTCACATACGAATACACACGGGAGAGAAACCATATTCTTGTAACTTTTGTCACAATGCATTTTCTCAGAAAGCTCATTTGACAAAACACCTGCGAATACATACAGGTGAGAAACCATTTTTCTGTAAAGTCTGTGGTTCGGCATTTTCACAGACGTCTATTCTGAAAACCCACATGCAGAAACACATGGAAGAGAAACCTTTATTAGTTTAATATTTGTGGATTTTACTTTTTTTACATAGTATCCAAGAACACATAGGATAGAAACTATTTTTAGTTGAAATGTCAGTGCCTGCACTTTACTATTTCTTTTAAAATGATATCTGAGAATCTGGTTGAATATTTTAGATGGTTTTCATATGAAAATGAACTTTTTCTTTAAAATATTACCTTCTGAAATATATGGAAAAGTTTTTATGGATATGCTTACATTGTGGAACCCCTTTGTCCAGCAGTAGTAACAACAACTGCAGCAGATAACAATCTTTGTAAAATATTTGTTGTTTATTGGCATAATCCACTAGTCTCTCCCTCTTAGACAAGGTCCCAAAAAGAGTCAACAACTTAATAGGTCCCTCACTATCAACCAAGCTCCAGCCCTGTCCTATCGCTGCAATGTTGCATCCTTATGCTTGTTTTACAAGTACTTCAATGGATTGTGCTCCGATGAACTTGCTACTTTGGTGCCCCCTCGACGTAAATACACAAGACCAACTCAACAATCAGCTAAATCCCACCCATTCACTGTGGAGGTCCCTAGATGCCGGAGAGCCTTCTACTCCAATGTTTTTTTTCCTCGTTCTGCCGGCCTCTGGAACTCCCTCCCTGCTCTTTGTTTCCCCTACAGTACTGACATGCAGAGGTTTAAAACTAATGTAATGTAATGTAAACCGATTGTCATGGCAAATAACACCCTACCTGAGAATTCATCATTCAAACTCCTCGGCCTAACCTTCACAAGTAACATGAATTGGAACAAATACATTGAAGACATTGCCAAGGCTGCCGCAAAGAAGGTTGGCTCCCTCTACCATGCTAGTAAACTCCTGACACCTGACATTATCCTGTATCTCTACAAAGCCACCATCCGCCCATGCATGGAGTATTGTTGCCACATCTGGGCTGGTACATCATCTACTACTCTCTCCCTCCTTGACAAGGTCCAAAAAAGAGTCGCCAACCTAATAGGTCCCTCACTGTCAACCAAGCTTCAGTCCCTGTCTCATCGCCGCAATGTAGCATCATTGTGCTTCTTTTACAAATACTTCAATGGATTATGCTCTGATGAATTGGCTAATCTAGTGCCCCCTTGACGTAAATTCACTACACCTACTCGACAATCAACTAAATCCCATCCATTCACTGTGGAGGTCCCCAGATGCCGGAGAGCTTTCTACTCAAATAGCTTCTTTCCTCGTGCTGCTGGCCTCTGGAACTCCCTCCCTGCCCCCTGTTTCCCCCGTCAGTACTGACATGCAGAAATTTAAAATTAATGTAAACAGACATCTCGCTGCACAGATCCCAGCTTAGGTTGACCCCCCAACCTTTTCCTCTCTTCTTTTTTCTCAGTAGCCCCTTACGTCTACAGTAGTGGCCTGCCTTGTTTGGGGTGAACTATGTTAAATAAAAAAAACGCCCCAAAAACCCAGAGATCTCGCTACACTGCTTCCAACTTCAGATGGCACCCAAAACGTATACCCTAATTCTCAGTAACCCCTTATATCTACAGTGGCGGCTTGCCTTGTTTGGAGTGAAATATGTTAAATTGGTAAATTCTATCAAAATACTCAATCTCGATTGGTTGCCTATACTGGACTCCAACTAATTGGAAATTGTTTATCCCAGTAGCCGAGTACATGTTCTGCATCAGGTATTTAAGCCAAACAATCACCATTGAAAGACTCAACTTGTCAAACGAACTCATATTCTGACACTGGTCGCAGTGTCAATATTGTTGCAACAGAACAATTTTCCCTCCAAACAAAATCACAACTCCAGTATAAACCAAGTAACTAAGTTGCTTCGGAATTTTTGAGATGAAGGTTGATAATTCATAGAATTTGATATATTTGGACTACTGATCTCATCTTGGGTGTTTTTATCACCACATTTCAGCCGATGACATGTGGCGCAGTAGATATAGTACTAAGTATAATTCAGTTCTAAGTAACAGTCATCTGAAGGTTCAAAGTTCAATCCTCAGTGCGGACGATATGAAGAATTGCGAATTACCGAAGTGCATCCAACCCCCATAGATTAAATAAAGGGTTATTTTCGAAATTCTGTCCAGATTTCCGAGTTTGACAAAGTACACCTGAAGAAGGTCGGAGTTTACATCAGCCGAAACGTAGTGATAAAAACACCCAAGATGAGAACAGTAGTCGAAATATACCAAATTCTACGAAGAAACTAAGTTGTTTTCTTCTACGTAATAACAGATTTAACAATGAGAATTCGTAACCTGACAAATAAAAATACAAGTTCAACCAAACACAAACAGCAATCCTTGAACTCTGGGTGGCCAAACTCTAAATCAAACATATTTCCAATTTCTTGTGTTATTAACTGCTGCACATGCATTGCAGGTAAACTAAATCTAACCATAATCACTTGGCTACTGACATCTTGGCATACAACACAAATCACAGTCATGGACTACTAAATATAGCAGCAGCAAACTCATTCACACACAAGTCCACATGTATACGGACATAACACCTTCTCGTTTAGACTTTTTAACTCTTTCTGACTCTTTTTTTCTTAAAACTTTACTTTTTATTATTATATCAAAACGTAAATAAATTACAAATTTCTTATTTGATAAAACAAGTTAATGACGAGTGCTGTGTTCTACATTTTCTTATAGTTGTCTGAATTCGTCTGTGGCATAATGGGTAATAGTGCTAAGTAATAATCAGTTTTCTGAAGGTTTATGGTTCAATCCTCAGTACAGCGATATAAGAATACAATTTCGAATTAATTTAAGCCTTCTACTTTGTCCTAACTGACAGAATGAGAACAACTTTACCCCGTGGATTCAATAACTGCTTCTGTTCAAAATTCCATACAGATTCCCGAGTTTGACAAGATGCACTTGAAGAAGGTCGAAGGTCACATCTGACGAAATGTGAGAATAACATCCAGATTGAGAACAGTAGTCTGAATAATCACAAATAATACAAGTCAACTGTTATATGTTATATACAAGGAACAAATATACAAAGACATCTTCTTCTTCTTCTTTCTTGTGCCAGCTCCCTCAAAGCTGCAGCCCGGGACAAAGACATAATGTCATTCAATACATATTTATTCAAAGTCCAGTTATATCTTACATATATTGTTTCCTTTTATAAACGAATTACACTAGGGAATATAACTTAGAGTATCACATCTGCTTTCTGTAAAAGCTTAATGAAGCTGATTATAGTAGGCTAATACACAGGATAAAGTTCTATTACTTTCATTTTCTGAATATAAGATGGCCTATTTATAGAGACATACCTGGTGGTCTGGTTTATTGGACTATCAGTACATACTTTATGTAAGTGTTGCTTGGTACTGCAGTTGTAGGTCAGGTGAAGTGGTGATAGGTGGTTTATCCATTTTGCTTCCTGGTAGTGGGATATATAGTCAGATTGTGGCTCATTGGGGTTCTGGATGAGTCTTTTCTCAGTTGTCAATGGTTCCTACGGAAAACTTGTCCAGTTGATGTCTGTATTAAGTATGACCATGGTTCACAACTGATTGGGAAGGTATATTCTCCCTCCAGCTATGGTTAAAGTAGACTCTCAAGCCTTGGTTGCGCATCTTGTCTAGAAGGAAAACTCTGAAACAACACCAGTCTTTTTTCTGTTTATTTCAGCATTGTTTCCAGTCATTCTTTCCAGTCATTATTGCCATTGAACTCAATCAACACACATTTAGGACAGGTGCAGTTTGGGATTGCACAACCTTTGCTTCACTATAAACACACACACACCCTTACAGGGTGTATCCATTGTATCTCAAGACAAAAAAGAGGGGGAAAATATCTCAAAATATATTTAAGCAGCAAACTTTCGTTTAGACATATTTCATTGTATAAGCCCAATGAGGAACTCTATTTTTTCTCTCCCTGTTTTCTACATATACAGGGTACGTAAAATATTTTAGGACAAATATCTAAGAATAAGTTTTTACTTCATACTTTCTATATTTCAGAATTATCAATTACAGCCTCTATCCTGCTGTCCTATTCGAAGCTCAGTCCCAGTCCCTACTTAGAACAGTCCAAAACTGTAGGTAAAAGACTTACAAAGGATCTCAATTATTCTTAATGGATGCAATTGTTGGACAAAATTGTCATGCTCTGCTGGTTTGTTGTATTGCATATCTACCATTTCGTAATTATTTCTATGCTGTAATACAATACAATAAGATGATCTAATTTGGATTATTTGGATTATTCACACTATTGTTCTCAGCTATGACTAGGTAGAAGTCTTAAGTAAATTGCAATTATCACCCGCACTGAGTATTGAACCTTCAACCCCCAGAAGACTGAATTTTACTTAGTACCTTATCTGTTATGCCACGGGTCCTTGCAGACTTAAACTTCTACCTAGTCATGGCTGATGGAATGAAAGCAAGCTACCCTCGTGGATTAAATAAAGGGTTCTGTTCAGAATTCAGTACAGATTCCAGAGTTAAACAGAAAGATTCCATAGTTCAACAGAAAGATTCCATAGTTCAACAGAAAGATTCCAGAGTTCAACAGAAAGACTCCATAGTTCAACAGAAAGATTCCATAGTTCAAAAGAAAGATTCCATAGTTCAACAAAAAGATTCCATAGTTCAACAGAAAGATTCCAGAGTTCAACAGAAAGATTCCATAGTTCAACAGAAAGATTCCAGAGTTCAACAGAAATATTCCATAGTTCAACAGAAAGATTCCATAGTTCAACAGAAAGATTCCATAGTTCAACAGAAAGATTCCATAGTTCAACAGAAAGATTCCAGAGTTCAACAGAAATATTCCATAGTTCAACAAAAAGATTCCATAGTTCAACATAAAGATTCCAGAGTTCAACAGAAAGATTCCAGAGTTCAACAGAAAGATTCCAGAGTTCAACAGAAAGATTCCATAGTTCAACAGAAAGATTCCATAGTTCAAAAGAAAGATTCCAGAGTTCAACAGAAAGATTCCATAGTTCAAAAGAAAGATTCCATAGTTCAACAGAAAGATTCCATAGTCCAACAGAAAGATTCCATAGTTCAAAAGAAAGATTCCATAGTTCAACAGAAAGATTCCATAGTTCAACAGAAAGATTCCAGAGTTCAACAGAAAGATTCCAGAGTTCAACAGAAAGATTCCATAGTTCAACAGAAAGATTCCATAGTTCAACAGAAAGATTCCATAGTTCAACAAGATACACCTGAAAAAGATTGGAGATTACATCGGTCGAAACTTTGTGAGAATAAAAGTGTAGATGAGAACAGTAGTCTAAATAATCAAAATTATCAATCCTCATCTAAAAAATTTAGAAAGATTATCTAACATATAAAGTTATCTTTTCGGATTTTCAAAGTCGGACTCAAATAGTATTTAAGCTGACAAATCAAAGTTTGCTTCTGACTAGCCACTTTTCATTTGTTATTGTTGTACAATGTTATTGGCAATATAATGCAGTACTTCACAACAATTTTTCCTTAAATTACTTAGTCATCTTAAGCTGCTAATATAAAACATTTTAAAATAATCACATAAAAAATCAGCAAGAGGGATAACTCTTATTTACTTTTCTGTTCAGGCAGGTACCATCGAGTTGATATTGTTTCTGTGTATTTAGGTCTGCACATTTTACAGGCAAGGTTCCTTTGTTGGATAATGGCCCTGTGAGGCCGGACGCATTTTGAAGTGGACGTATGTGTGGGGGATCGTTTGGTTTGGCTTGCGTGATTTAGTGCAG
The DNA here is from genome assembly GCA_963556195.1 of Sepiola atlantica. NCBI lineage: Eukaryota > Metazoa > Mollusca > Cephalopoda > Sepiida > Sepiolidae > Sepiola > Sepiola atlantica. Next base: position 118,297,727 of record OY744525.1, on the reverse strand, counting down.
GTGGAGCCATACAGTCGAGTGCAAAATAAACTGGTTCTCACAGTTGGAGCTCACAAAGGTTGACCGGCCACCATTTTGATGAGACCTTTTAGGTTGGGGGTTCAAGGGAGTCAGGCTGTGACTAATGTACCTGCACAAGCTGAACATATGTATTTCTTCATGTAGTCTGCAAATGAACAGGGAAATTTATTTCCCTAAAAGATTACAGTCATAATGAAATTCCTTCTTACCCCCTGCGTGAATGGCTAAGGACTTAAGCTAGGAATTAACTACGATAAAGTAGTAAATTCATCTCTCCCTCAACGTTAATAAAATATCTCCAAGAGCGACAGAAAATTGACGCCTGAATAAAAAAAATAAAGATTTAAAAGACTGTTCACCTCCTGAATCGTGTTATGAAGGTTTTTGTTGCAGACAGCGGACGACGATGTTCACAGCAGTACAGAAGTGAAGAAAGAAGTCAACCACTAGACGACATCAAGACGACACCCCTCAACGACGAAGAAGAAAAGGTACGAGTAATTAAATGACTATGTAACACCTGGTGTCTCAGTATCCCTGTTGATTGGATTGCACGGTCAATTGAATTTCACCATAAGCATGACAATACCATGTCTGTGTCACGGTTAATCGCTGTAGCCTTCTTGATGGTAGCTTTCATTGATTGTATGCACCTTTATGCAAGTCTTTGATTGCAGAAAACATAGAGATGAGGTACAAATCCCTATTCCGTCACAAATGGCTTGAATGTTGATGAGTAAAAATTGAGATCAGTGTTACTGATCATTATATCTTGGGACCCTTGTTATCCAAAAATCTGTTCTGGGATAATTATAAGTCTTTCCTCATCTTTTTCTTTCTTTACTTTCTCTCTCATCCCCTTTATGTAATTCACTACTTCTCTTATGAATTACTATTTTTTTTCTTTAATTA
>OY744525.1:118278329-118283329 GCA_963556195.1 Sepiola atlantica | reverse complement strand
ACTAGCATTCACCCACCTTAGCAATGACACACTCTACACACCTGCTTCCAACATTACTGCCCAACAAATTGAGAACAAGATTAATACAGCCTGGACCAACATTTGCAAAAAAAGAAACATCCCTAATAGCTACAGACACAACCTAATTACAAGAAACAGTAAACTTCCTACTTTCTATCACCTCATCAAGACCCACAAGACCGGCACCACCACACAAATCAGACCCATAGTATCCAGCATTGAAGGACCACTATACAAGGTCTCCTGGCTCCTCTCCCATCTACTTAAACCCCTACTCCAAACCTTCCCCGGACACGTCAGCTGCTCGGATGAAGTCATCCAGAGGTTACATCTACTACCACCAGAACAGCGTAAACTGAACCGATATGCCTTCAGCCTTGACGTCGTCGCCCTTTACACATCTGTACCCGCATACCCAGCAGTAGACATAATTACTGACTGTATCTCATCCAGCGACCTCTATTGCTTTGGCCTCACCTCCACTGACATACATGAACTCCTAAATATAATAATAGACAACACATACTTTACATACAAACAAAACACATATAAACAAATAACAGGACTGCCTATGGGTTCTAGCCTCTCGGGACTGCTCGCCATTGCTTTTATGGACAAATTAGAACGCCATGCACTCATCTCCTGTCACTCCCCCATCTTCTTCACACGATACGTGGACGACATCCTTATCCTTTCATCGTCCCAAGAAGAGGCTAACGCAATCTTCGACACATTCAACAACACTGACTCACACATACGATTTACAATAGAACACCCTGAAAACTCTGGATCATTAGCACTTTTGGATTTCAGCTTCAACATCTCTGAAGAAGGAGCCTTAACCACTAAATTTTACAAGAAGTCCGCATGTAGAGACATATTCATAAATTACAGATCAGCACTCCCTCATAAGGCTAAAATAGGCTATGCTAGGAATGAGCTAACTCGCATCCGTAAGAAATGCAACATTGAGGCTGACAAAACCACCTACAGCGAGAAATTCCAAAAGGTACTAGAGACCAATGGATACCCTACATCCATCATTGAACACCTTAAGAAACCCCGGAAGACTCGAAGACGGACGCAACACGCTCTTTCCAACACCTGCTTCCTGAAGTTGCCGCATTTCAACGACAGGATCACCACAGCTATCCGCAAAGCTATAAGGAAGGAAAAACTCGATATTCAACTAACACACAGCGGTCCTTCTTTACGACAACAATTGACAACACGGAACACCAATTACAACAATACTCCCTGCACCCTAGCGAACTGCCCCATGAACACCACAGACAAATGCCACCGTACTTACACTGTATACCGTTTACAGTGCACCACATGCAACAAAATATACATTGGTAGTACGGTGAGACCCCTACATATTAGAGTCAAAGAACACCTACAAACACGTACCTCTTCCTTCCACAAGCACATCCACGCATGTGGCAACACCAGCAAATCATTCAAGATTGATATCCTAGCTACGGAGAGAAACGTTGGCAACCTTCGAATAAAAGAATCGATACTAATAGCAAAACTATCTCCGCAAATAAATCACCGACTCGAATTAGGATCTTCATTTCTAGTCTGATATAGTTTTACATCTAACTCTTTTGTATTGATTTTACCTTAATTTAACCATTAAATGAATACTAAAAACTAATAATCTAACAAAAACATCACCTTATAATAATAACAAATAATATAACATAGGTCAAACACTCACTAAACAAAAAAATAAAATTAAAAAAATAATAATAATGATAAATAAATAAATAAACAAACAAACGGGAAAAAAAAAAATTAAATAAATAATAAATAAATAAAAAAAAAATAGATAAAGATAAATGAATAAATAAATAATAATCTTAAAAAAATAAAGATAAATAAATGATTAAGTACAATAAATTAATAGATAAACAATAAATAAATAAATAAAAAATTAATAGAAAAAAAAAAATAGGGAAAAAAAAAAAATAAATAAATAATAAATTGAAAAAAAAAAATTAAAGTCTATAAACTAATAATAGTAATAGCTTAACCGAACAAAAAGATTAACTATAATAATCTAATAATAGTAACAATAATAAAAATAGCAAAAACGAAACAACAACAACAACAACAACAACAATAACAATAATAATAATAATAATAATAATAATAATAATAATAATAATAATAATAATAATAAATGAAATACCGGAACCACCCCAGATAACATTAATAATAATAATTAAAAAAATAAATAAATAAAATTTTTAAAAAAAGGGGGGAAAAAAAAAAAAGGAATGAAACATTCATTATAACAATATTTTAGCCTAACAATTAGAAGTAACTAAATTACAAGCGGCGTAAACGACAAATGGACTGAATTATCTCCCTTTCATTGTTGTCTTAGCGTTACACGAAAGATAATATTGAATTAATGAAATATACATATATAAAAATAGAATAAAATAAATAAATAAACTAAATATTAATACACACAATAATTTAAAACGAACAGAGAATGCAATGTTTAATGGCAGTATTAACCGACATATTAATTTAAACGAATAGACTTGGTTAAAAAAATAAAAAAAAATAAAAAAAGATTTAGATTAGAATTTAAAATTTAACGACAAAAAAAAAGGAAAGATTCTAAAAAGAAAAAACAAACAAACATAAAAAGTTTAATAAAGTAAATAGATGAATAAATAAATTAGATAAAAAGTAGATAAATAAAATATTAATAAAAAAAGTAAAATAATAAAATAAATTAATAATAATTAAAAAAAAAAAAAAAAAGTTTATTTTATTTTTGAGTCTGGTTTGGTATTTAAATTTAACCGGTATTTTCTGCGAGACTATATCTTACAGCCACCTTCATATGCACGCTTAAAATTGAGTTGAACACGTTTCTGAAGAAGGGAAGAGTTCCCGAAAATTAAAAACAATATATTATATCATACGGAATTTCCACCAGACCATCTTGATACAGGTATTACATAACATTGTAACATTGTGTAGATAGACAGATATATGTGTGTTTTGAAAGGGGAAAAAAAACAAAAAAAAAACATAATAAATATATTTATATATGTGTATGTACACATTGTATTAAGGTTGAAACTAATTCATTTGTTCCACCATTATATGTCTTATTTGCTCCAACTTGTGTCTATCCGTCACACCTCTGCATTGTATTGCCTTCTAAATATTACATTTCTATATACCAATAAACAATGCTTCAAGCAAACTACATAAACCTCTTATATATATATATGTATATATATACATGTATATATATATACATGTACATATATATATGTATATATATATACATATAAATATATATATATATATACTAGCAGGGCTACGCGGCGTTACCCGGGCGATAAAAAAAAAGTAGTAGAAATTAAAGAGTGTGTGTAACACATTTATATAAAAACTTCAATCTCTCTTCTTTCTTTAGCCGTCTTTCTTTCCCTGGTCCTCGTTATTTCCCTACCTCCTTCAACCCTCTATTTTCCTTTTTCCCTATATGATTCTTACCGTTTTAAATGTGTTAAAAACTTATAATAATGTAATACACGTAAATTCTTTTTACTAAATATGTATTTTATGTAACTGGATTTTCTTAAAGAAATATGCTAAGTAAACAAACATTTTGGATGAAAGTTATTAATTATTCTTACATAGTATTTTTGATCCCGAAATAAAATTATATTTTATTTTTTCAAGACTTTAAAATCGAATTTGAATGCAATGACTTAATCGCTGGCGGGTATGTTGTAATTTCCTATAATTTGCTTTCGTAAAACAGTAGCAATACTTTGATTAGCGTTTGTCGCTTATTTAAAAAACTATACCAAAGAACTAAAAATTTAGAGGCGCGTCCCTTGCGCTAAGAAACGTTACATAAAATTAAAAGTTATTTCAAATTATTAGGTAATTAAATTAAAATATGACTCAGGATTTTAAAATTACTATAAAATATCATGAATAATAACTGAAAACAGTCCCCCCCCGATGAAATCTGCACCGACCCCCTAATCTCTCCAGCCCCACCCCAACTTTTTTTCACTCTCCCACAACCCTGAGAAATATTTTAAGTTCAAAGAAGAAGAAAAAAAAAATTTGGCCCGACCCCTAAAAAATTTAGCCTGACCCCTAAAATTTTCCCCGACCCTCTAATCCTTCCAGCCCCCTTAACTTATTTTCCAATCTTCCACAACCCTGAGAAATATTTTAAGATCTAAATAAAAAAAATAAAAATTTGGCCCGACCCCAAAAAAGTTCGGCCTGACCCCTAAAATTTCCCCGACCCCCTAATCCTTCCAGCCCCCCCAACTTTTTTCAATCTCCCACAACCCTGAGTACTATATTAAGTTCAAAAATTAGAAAAAAAAAAATTTGGCCCGACCCCTAAAAAATTTGGCCTGACCCCTAAAATTTCCCCCGACCCCCTAATCTCTCCAGCCCCACCCCAACTTTTTTTCACTCTCCCACAACCCTGAGAAATATTTTAAGTTCAAAACAGAAAAAAAAAAAATTGGCCCAACCCCTAAAAAAATTGGCCTGACACCTAAAATTTCCCCGACCCCTAATCCTTCCAGCCCCCCCCCCCCAAAAAAAAACTTTTTTCAATCTCCCACAACCCTGAGTAATATTTTAAGTTAAAAAAAAATAAAATAAAATTTGGCCCGACCCCTAAAAAAATTGGCCTGACCCCTAAAATTTTCCCCGACCCCCTAATCTCTCCAGACCCACCCCAATATTTTTCTCACTCTCCCACAACCCTGAGAAATATTTTAAGTTAAAGGAAAAAAACAATTTGGCCGAAACACCAATATTTCTAGGGACCGTTATACTTAAGAAGAACCAACATTCGTTTGAAAATCAATGACCTGATACAACCGGACAGAATTTAGGGCAAGACCGGGTACATCCGGTAAGGGATTATGGGATGTTTTCATTGACTCAGCATTTTTATCGGA